>JAAEAF010005704.1:71913-112839 GCA_011037195.1 Triatoma infestans | reverse complement strand
CATACATACACACACACACGGACACACACAGACCATTTGCTAAAAACCACTTTTTTGGACTCAGGGGACCTCAAAACGGGTATTTCCGGTGAAAACTCGATATCGAAAATTTGACACGATTACAATACTTCCTCTTACTAGGAGTAAGAAAAAGTAAAAAATACGGGGCGATTACTGTAATGCAAATCTATAGTTCTTTATTTTTATTCCGTGTGAAACTCCTTCGCTATTTTATTGTTGTCCAATATAAAATCCTTCCTTATCTTAACACCAGATCAGTTTCATTTCATTCTTCCATAATTCAAATGTACTTGCGCCATCTTATACAATAAATACAGCAATCTTCCAAAGTATTTATTGGTTCACAGATGAGATATTCACCTTTGTTCAAATTCTTCACAACTATACTTTCTGCAAAGTTTTTTGGTTTCGTTTTTTTTAAAGATTCCCCCTTTTGTTTAACTTATTTTTATTATCATAATTAAATACAAAAAATAAACTTTTCCTTCTTCTTATTTTCATTATTTTTTTATTTTGTTTTTTGTTTCCAAAATATAAAAGTTGGATAAAGGCATTGGGCTTTGTTATAATAATGAGTTCCAGTTAAGTGTAGATAAAAGACTGGACGGGGTGGAGGGCGGTTCTGGATTGTTATGTAAACTTCTAAATATATCTCTATTATAAACGCTGCTTTCATCGCTTACATTATTTTCCAAAAAATAAAATCAATTGCTGTGTCTTACATAAATTATCTCTTAGTGTAATTAAGCCAATGAGAATTTTTTTTTAATTTTTGGAATTGTCTTAATAACTTTTTTTTAGACTTTAGGGTTTTAATTAACCAACATCCAGAAATTTAGGGCAATTTGTAGTAACTGGGATATTTTAAACTATAAACAATTTCATTCTGAAATATATTTTTGTTAATAACGCAACCAATTTATAAACTGACCTACTAAATTTCTTGAAAATGGGGAATTTAATTCCTTAATTATTTATTTCGTGGATAGAAATGAATATCATATATTAAAATTTAGAGGGTAGCCCAAAAAGTTACTTCCAAGAAAACTTAAAACAATTATGCGTATCACTTTTTAAAGAAAACCGTAGGTGTTGATTGATGAAAAAGAGAATCTTGGCGGCTAAGTGATTGAACGAAAACATTTTTTTTAAAGGGGCCACTCTAATGATATCAATACATAATAATTACAACTTCCTGCTTTTAACTTTTAATTCATTGTAGAGGAAGTACTGGTGATCTTGCAAATTTTTGAAATTGAAGTTTTCACTAGAAATACATACTTTGAGGTACCATGAGTTCGAAAAAAAAAATGTTTTCAGCGATAGCTATGTGTGTGAACAATATATCTCAAAAAAGCAGTCATAGAAAGCTCGAACTTGGATATTCAGTCTAGGTTATAACACATCATCTTGCCCACAAGGGGTATCTGTTGCATGCAGTTAGTAGGGGAGTAAGCGACTCCGTGGGTTACCATAGCTCAGTACTCCATGCACTTCGTCAAAACTGTACACAATACACTCTACTCTTTACAGATAAGGACAAAGACAGTATACGAACTGTAATATGTAGGGTCTCTGTCCCTAGAAATTGGCGTAAGTCAAGGGAGCAAGGGAGGGATTAGCTCAATGGCAGCGCGCTGGACTAGCAATGTGGAGGTCCCACGTTCTAATCCAGCATGTGCCCTTAGATTTTCTCTTCCTAGGAGCCTCTACAACTCACTGTCCGGTGATGGGCAATGCTGTCTGTAGCTAGAGAACACTGTTTGGAGGCCGTCAGCACACTGAGAAGGCTCCGGGGGGCATAATAGATCTTTCAGGTCGCAGTTTCTATAATCCCCTACAGCAGTGTATATCTACAACACATCACATCTGACATCAAGAAAGATCCGGGCAAAATCCATCAACCGGAAAAAAAAATGCAACTTTACTGAATGGTGTTCCTTCAATTTTTTTTTGCAATTTCCTCAAAGATAGGTCCTCCAACGATGTTCTTTATATCAGAGACATTTTACGTGATAGCCTGCTTCATTTTGTGGTCATCGACCGGTTTCGGGCGTTCGCCCATCTTCAGGATAAGTTTGTCAGACAGTGTGATAACATAGACTTGCCCAGAGCAAACTCAGTTTATGTACTCTGTGTAAACATTGTTTATGTTTAAACACTGAGTGTATAATATAAACTGAGTGTATATAGACGGAAAATATCCCTGATGCTTTCCAGCTCTGCAGAACCAACCACCCACAACAAATGTTCTTTACAGTTGCTATACTACACATTCATAAATCCCTACGACTTTTATTTGAAACATTTTCCCAGGAAAATTGATTGGAGGGGGGAGTTCTGGGGGAAATAGTGACGTTAAGCTTTCCTCTAAAGTACTACTTGAATAAAAAATATATGAAAAGTTTGAATAAATGTATGAAACATTGCTAGAATTCCAAATTTGAAGAAAATCGGTTAACCCGAACAACTACAACTTTACATAGTCAGTTGTTGAGGTTTTCTATAAATTTTCTCGAAAACGACAAGAACGTATTCCATAGAAACTTGGAATACTAATTGCAGATATATAAAACCTATCATATATATATGAAACAAAAAGATTTTGCGGAAATGTTGGGCATTTCAAATATCTAGGGCTGGTGCAATGATATTGACCAGAATGTAATCACTTCTACTCTACCTGCCTGAATTCGAGGGTTGGGGGGAAATGAGAAAATTTGAATTTTAAAGAAAATTTTCATGTTATATATAATTATATTAACAGGTGGAAGAGAAAATAACGTGAGTGTTTCACACCAGATTTTTTTTTTTTCAATTTTGAATTATCCTAAAAGAATTAAAAAGAAGAAGAAAAAAACTTTTGACTTTCTCGATATTAAGGCAAATATTATCTTGTAAAAATGTACTCCTTTGCATGTCCTTGGAGCTGGCTGACAGATTGCAGATGTTAAACTCTTCATGGCAAAGGAAGGCTAAATAAAAAAAAACAAAAAAAAACAAGATAAATAAGCGTTCGCATAGCACTAAGAAGTTTAATTTTAGATTTTTTTTTAAATGAATAATTCACTGCTCAGTGAGCCTTACTCAGTTATTGAGTTCCTTTCTGATTAGAAGATCGAATTCTGCAAACATTCATGTTTAATTCCGTATTTGGTGAAAGTGTACAAAAATAATTTTACTCATTTATGTTAACATAATTATACAAGTGGTGGGGGTACATGACCTATCATCCATAGCAGCCAGTACTTCAAGTGATTACATTGCAGCCCAAAAGACAGTTGAACAAAAAACACCAAACAAGATTTGAAATTTAATCAATCGATTCTTCAGAATCCCAAAAATTCAATTTTTGCAGATAAAAAATGTTTCAAACAAAAGTCATAGGCATTTATCTTAATAGACAACGAAGTTTAAAAAAAAAAATTGTTGCGAATAATTTGCAAAAATATCGTGGAAAAAAAAAAAAAAAAAAAACCGTTCCGTAAAGTCACACTTCCGGTTGAAGATTTTTGTCCAAAACTTAAGATGTCAAATGCGGTGGTATTGACTGCTAAATAAAATGTCAAATTTGAACTGGATGCGGTTTTTTTTAGTTTTTGAAATATTTAGTATACACACTCAAAACATACCATTCGTCAAAAACATGTTTTCGTTCTCAAGATTTTCCTGAAAACACAATTTCGTAAATTTTATACGATCGCCAAGACCTTCCTCTTACCGGGCGGGAGTAAGTGAAGATAAAAATAATTTTAAGAAGATGTAATGGGACAAAAGTAATTACAAAGTTGAAAAAAATTGAAAATACTAAGCAGATAGAAGACATCTTATCTGATGGCGCCATGGTATATATAAACTGCATATTACGTTAAATACATGAAAAAAAAAATCTGGTGTGAAACACTCACACAACTTTCTCTTACTCCTGTTCTCAAAATTATAACTGACAAAAGTTATAGTTTGTGTACCACAAATATAACGAAATTCGACGAAAACTGAAAAAAAAAAACTGTTCAGTTAAAGCGCACTTCCGGTTTACTAATTTTCGTAAAACTTGAAATTTTGGCCATCTATTTATTTCTAATTAATTTTATTTGGATGATAGAATTGTATAATCAACTATGATATTACTTTAGAGGAAGCTGTAACCAAACCCCCTCCCCTAAAAGTGCCCTTAAATGAACTCCCCCAGAGAAATGTTTTAAATAAAAGATGTAGATCTTTGTATGTTTAGTTTATATACGAAGTTTCAAAAAACTCGTCGGAGCCATTTTTGAGAAAATCGCGAAAAAGTGAAAAAAATCATTTAGTAAAGTGTTAAAACAAACGCACTTCTCTGGTTATCTGATTTTTTCAAACTCGGAATTTCAACAACTTATTTAATTCTAATTAACATTATTATTTCGATGACAGAATTGTCTAATAAACTGAAATAGCAGTTAAGATGAAAACCCAACCCCACCCCTTCCCCAGAAGTGGCCTTACCCTTATTAAATGAATTTTCCCGGAGAAATGTTTCAAATAAAAGTTGTAGCTCTTTGTATATGTAGTTGATATACTAAGTTTAAAGAAAAACGGTCGCAGCCATTTTTGAGAAAATCCCAAAAACGTAAAAAAAAAACTAGTAAAGTGGTATTTCCGGTTGAGGAATTTTGACAGATAACGCACCGTCAGATCCCATGGTGATACCTAAACGTAATATCAAGTTTCAACTTTCTATGGTTTTTCGTTTTTGAGCTATGTTGTTCACATCACATACACACACACACACACAGACCGTTTGCTAAAAACCTCTTTTTGGGCTCAGGGGACCTCAAAACGGATATTTCCGGTGAAAAGTTGATATCGAAAATTTGACACAATTACAATACTTTCTCTTACTAGGAGTGAGAGATATTAATAATTTAAGCGAGTTTTGCAGTGAAACACAGTAACAAAACTCTAACCAACTAATTTCCTTTTATGAGTTTTGTATTTCCAGTTTACGTCTAAATTGTCTAGTGATTTTGTTATCTCTCTCTCTCTTACATTATTTTCCCCGATATGAATTTAATTTCAAATTGTAATTAAAGTACGTAATAGTATACGCGCACACGTTTTAATATTACAACAATAATGGCTTTCTCTTTCTGATGTAAGAGAGAGGAAGTGCTGCGGCGATCTAATCAATTCAATTTCCGAAATTATTGAATTTTCATCGGAATTATTGAGGTTCTATGAATAAGAGAGAAATATTTGTAACGTTAACTTTGTATATGTGTATGGTATAAACAAAATAATTCAGAAAGAAATGTAGCAACAATAAGCTTAAAATATTCTATTTAGGCAACACCAGGGATTCCGGATAAAATTCGTCAACTTGATGTGTTTTTTTCTTCACTTTTTATGATTATTCTCGAGTATGATTCCAACGATTTTTACCAACTTCACACTTTTAGCCTATCTCTTTTATATAAAAAAACATTTTCAAAAAAAAACTAATTAGTAGGTTTCTAACGGGAGGATGTAGTAACGTTAGCTTTTTCTTTAAACTGCATTTATGAATTATTGAAGCCACTTTGTTGGCCGTTAGTTTTGTAAGATGAAACAAAAAATTTGTTGGCTTATCTATCGACCAATTCAAGGTAAAAAAAACAGAATCACAAAAAAATGTAATTTTTAATTGTTTTTAATAATTAAAAAGTTCGACGTTTCAGCAAACTTTGTTTGCCCTCTTCAAGAACAATAAAAAAAAAAAAGAAAGAACAATTATAACACAAAATAAAAACAATACATAAGTGTGATTACCGTGGGACTGCTAAGTCTGTAATGAAGGGGTGTATGTTGTAAGGCTGACAGCCGGGAGAAAGGAGGAACCGTTATGTATGGTCCGTTATGTATGGACCGTTATGTGTGGGGAAAGTTATGTATGGCTATGTATGGAGTGGGGGTAGAAATTACATTTTTTTTTTTTCTTTTTCAGGATTTTTTTAAGGGAACAGAGGATATAATTGTAATTGGAAGAAATTAAATTCTTGTCTTTCTTATGATTAACGGGGTTAGGTTGGAGATGGATGTGTATGGACTCAGTAAGGATAGATTCTATCCTTAAACCATACTTTTGATTTCCATAATCCATTGTAGTGAGTGGAAGGGCGAAATCGAAAATAATAGTTTTTAAAAATACTTTAGAATATTTTATAATTATCTTACTGCTGTGAATTTAACTTCAAAAAGAGTGTATTTTAGGGTCACGTAGTGTAAATTAGGATCATAGCAAATAGAAAAACAAAGGCACAAAATCCCGTTAGGAGAAACCTTTTGTAAAAGAAAATTCCCCTGCCAGAGAGAGAAAGCAATTCCAAAGAATAGAGTCTGCCATCAGCTTTCATCAAATAGTTCAGTTCAAAAAAGACAGTCTGCACTTAGCCTTCAAACAGGGCACTTCAGGAATCGCTCTCTTAGTATCAATGCCAGTTATAAATTAAATAAGTTTATAATATCAAATAAGTTGTAGTTATTATTTTAACAGAATATAATTATTTATAAAATAGTGGTGACTTCTTAATACTTCTATCTCTATCCCAAACATTCATAATACAAGCCGTTTTCGCTAAAACGCTCATGCCACAAGCTACCTACACACATCCACACCAACCATAACATTACACCATCTATCCTCGCTACCCAGCCCAATTACACCAAGCGACTCCTTACTGAGTCCATACACATCCATCTCCAACCTAACCCCGTTAATCATAAAAAAAGACAAGGATTTAATTTCTTCCCATTACAATTATATCCTCTGTTCCCTTAAAAAATCTTGAAAGGAAAAAAAAATATAATTTCTATCCCCACTCCATACATAACTTCCCCCCCACACAACATGACGGACCATACATAACGGTGTCCCTCCTTTCTCCCGGCTGTCAGCCTTACAACATATACCCCACCCCTTCATTACAAACTTAGCAGTCACACAGTAATCACACTTATGTATTGTTTTTATTTTGTGTTATATTTTTTTTTTTGTATTGTTCGCGAAGAAGGCAAACGAAGTTTGCCGAAACGTAGAACCTTTTAATTATTAAAAACAATTAAAAATTACTTTTTTTGTTTTTCTGTTTTTTTTTTTTTTTTTACCTTGAATTGGTCGATAAGCCATCAAATTTTTAGTTTCAATTATTGAAGCTTAAAAAAAAAAAGCGCTATCGTGTTGTCTACAATGTAGTCAGTTCTGGTATCTCTTATGTAGAAAATTTATTGATTTATTTTTATTTATTCGCCATGTATTTATTTATCGCCATATACAAACAGAGTGACGTTTGTTTTATAGCACTAAAAACCAAACCAATGTAATAATGTGGGCAGTACCATGTAATAATATCTATATATATATATATATATATACGTTAGAGCAACTAACCGTTCACAAAGATTTTTATATATGAAGTAAATTTGTTCAGTTATTATTTATTTATAAATTGCAGTGATGGATAGTCGTGTAAATGTTTACACACAAGACTTGCTTAGTTAATTAAAATTCATGGATTAAAATAATTCAGTTTATGTAATAATTAGTTATTGGACTGGATGTTGGATTTATGGATTAATGTTTTTTTTTTTTGAAAACGACTCGGTCCTTAGTTTATTACTTTTTGAGGAAGTATTGTAATCGTGTCAAATTTTCGAAGTCGAGTTTTCACCGGAAATATCTGTTTTGAGGTCCCCTGAATTCAAAAAAATGGTTTTTAGCAAATGGTCTCTGTGTGTTTGTGTGCATAATTGTAGAAAGTTGAAACTTGATATTCCGTTTAGTTATCACCATGGCATTTGACAATACGTTATCTGTCAAAATTCCTCAACCGGAAGTACCACTTTACTAGTTTTTTTTTTTCTTCTTGTTACATCAACCACACATACAAAGGGCTACAACTTTTATTTCAAACATTTATCCGGAAAAATTCATTTAAGGGCCGGAAATATCTGTTTTGAGGTCCCCTGAATTCAAAAAAATGGTTTTTAGCAAATGGTCTCTGTGTGTTTGTGTGCATAATTGTAGAAAGTTGAAACTTGATATTCCGTTTAGTTATCACCATGGCATTTGACAATACGTTATCTGTCAAAATTCCTCAACCGGAAGTACCACTTTACTAGTTTTTTTTTTTCTTCTTGTTACATCAACCACACATACAAAGGGCTACAACTTTTATTTCAAACATTTATCCGGAAAAATTCATTTAAGGGCACTTTTGGGGGAGGAATGGTGTTACGGCTTCTTTACTTTACCACTTTACTAAATGATTTTTTTACACTTTTTCGCGATTTTCTCAAAAATGGCTCCGACGATTTTCTTGAACTTTTATTTAAAACATTTCTCTGGGGAAATTCACTTAAGGGCACTTTTTCGGGGGGGGGGGGTATGTTTTTCTCTAAAGTACAATCACAGTTGATTATACAATTCTATACTCCAAACAAAATTAATTAGAAAGAAATGGATGGCCAAACTTCCGAGTTTCAAGAAAATCAGTAAACCGGAAGTGCGCTTTTACTGAACAGTTTTTTCAGTTTTCGACTAATTAGATTAAATTTGGTACACTAACTATAAAATTGATCAATTATAATTTTGAGAATTGGAGTAAGAGAAAGTTGTGTGAGTGTTTCACACCAGATTTTGTATTTATCCCCACCTTTCGGGTGCAGACCCCAACTGTTTTCAGTGGATCTATCTTTGCAGAACAGAAATTATTTGTTGCTAATTTTACAATTCATTAATATTTTTTTGCAATTAATTAATTAATGAAATAATAAGATTTACTTACTGTTTGTTGCTTACATATAGGATACTAATTTATAAACACTGAACATATGTAGGCTGGTTACAAATTGGTGTTTGACTCGTAGTGAAAGTAACATCATAATGCAATTGTAATCTAAGTGTAAACAACGAACTATAAGTTCGCTGAAACTTATTTCATTTTAATGAAGTGTAACAGAATTAGCTACAAATAATTTCTAGTCTGTATAGATGGATCCACTGAAGACAGCTGGGGTCCACAGTCGAAAGCTGTGGATAAATAAAAAAATAACTAAGTAGTTAAAAAGTCAAGAAGTAGCTAAAAAAAAAAAAGTAAAAAATAAGTAGTTTAAAAAGTAGTTATAATAACTTGAGGATTTTCAGAAACATATCCAAACATTTTATCTATAACTTAGTTAATTCAAGTTTAGTTATATTTCTAGTTCCGTATTTAGCGTGCCCTAGTTGTCACTGTCATTTAAACAATTTCTATTTCCTTTCTACATTTTTTTTATTGTTTCAGTACTCAGCACGCACATTTGGCCAACAAGGAAAAAAAAAGTTTTATTTAATTCAGTAGCACAGAATTGTGGAGCTTACTAAGCGATGAATTCTTCAAATGTGGCTAGTGACTACTTCAGGAGCTTGACTTGGTTGGTGAAGACTTTCCATTTGCCCTTTAACCGAGTGATCGTAAAAAGAGTTTAAAGGTCGAAAGAGAGCCAGAGTTGCATACTACTGTTCAATTTATTTAATATCTGAAGAACTGCTTTTGATTCATGAGATCTCGTAGTATCCTGCAGAATTATAGGTCTCATACAATTAATGGTGCAGACAATAAGTTTGTTCAAGAAAATAAATGAAGATTCAACGATTTACTGGGCGAAACCAGTCAATAGTGACCTTAAACTTGGGAGTACCTTCAATTGCTGACAGGGTTTTTATTCCTTCCATTCTGGTTTCAAACGTTGTTCCACTTTCCTTGATGGACTTTATTTCTTGTCGCACTTAACAATGAGTTGCAGATAAGGACATGAATAATTTTTGAAATGCAAAAGAAAAGATAAACCCTTTTTCTTTTGAGACGATGATTTTTCAATCTCCATCCAACTTATACTTCTAATTTTTCATCTCTAGTTGCCCACCTCCCTTGTTGGTGAGAATTTTAGACCCATTGAATGGTAATAATAAATTGATGATGCCTAAACAGAATGGTACATTGTAAATTGTTCTGGTTGAAACTGTCCGTCTATTTGATAATGCTTATCATTAATCAGGGGCAACATCTCAGTGAATATTCTCATCTTCAAGGCTATCATCTATGAAGTGAAATTGGTGAAACCAATATATATATATAGTTGTTTTGTGATCAATGACAGTCCCTCAACAAATTCTTAGCTAATATGTGTGGGCCATTTTCATTTCTTTAAATTCTCTATTAATTATTATTATTATTTTTGCGCGCATCGACATCGCAGGCTCTCTATTAATATTTGTTTATTTGCCTGTACATATTTACAAAATATAAGAGGCTCGTCATTATCAACAAACTAATTCATTATTACTTATTGTCATAGATATTGGCTGTGTGCGACCTTTATACTTATTTATATAGACATATCTTTATAATCTTTTACATTTTATTAGTTCTATGTTCAGTTTAAGTGTATCTGTTCATTTAAATCGTTCTACGCTGTAATTTTCTTGGAAATATTCATCCAAATTATAAAATGTGCTTTTCATAAGAAAACCATTCAGCTTTTTTTTGAATGTTGGATCACTCAGTTCTCTAATTTCTCTTGGAATATGGTTGTAGCTTCTTCCAGAGATTACTTTCGGACTACATTCTGTCTTGACCAACCTGGTTTTAGGTATGTTTATATCACACTTACTACGAATGTTGTAGTTATATTGTTTGCTCCTGAAATCCTTGTTTGTTTCTTGTTTCTGTTTCAGAGCATGTCTGTATATGAACAGAGAGGATAGTGTCATAATATTCAGCTCTCCAAATAGTTTTCTACAAGTGTCTCGAGCTTTTTTCTTTAACATTGTTCTTATTGCTCTTTTTTGGAGCTTGAAGATCACCTTGGCTTCAGATGCGGCACCCCAAAGCTCAATTCCATAAGCCATCCGAGAGTGAAACAAGCCGAAATAGGCAGTTTTTAATACATCAATTGAGACTACCTCCCTGAGTCTTCTAATCAGGAAAATTACTGTGGCCAATTGCTTGCTGAGGTTATATATATGGCTTTTCCAAGAGAGATTAGCGTCTACCGTTATTCCCAGAAACTTCGCAGGTGAGTCTGTTTCTTTTTGACTTACTGTAAAAACTTTCCTGCATGTTTTTTCTTTATTTAAAATCAATTCATTTACTTGTAGCCATTTTTCTAGTTGAATAAGACTCTTACTGGACCTTGTAATAACTTCTTTCAGATCTTTACCTCTTGTGATGAGAGTGGATATTGAAAATAATCCACTATTTGGAAACTGCAACCATTATTTTTGTAAATTATTTTGCACGCTATTCGTAAAGATTCATAAAAATCTGGTATGAAGCAATCACACGACTGCAAATATCACAAAATTTTAATTGACACAGTTTCTTAAAATTTTTAATAAACGTAAAGTTAGTGCCGCCCCTTAGTAACAATATATATGTGGGCTATAGAGCTGTATATTAACATATTACTGTTGCTAGTGATAGTGGATATAGACAGACTGTGCGACAGCGGTGCCATCTAGCCAGAAATACTGATTGTGCGATTTAAAACTTTTAAATCATCCATCTATCGTCAATTTTTTCTGGGAAAAATTTTTAATTAAAAATGTTAGGGTTTATATTTGTGCAATAAACATTCCAATTTTAAAGAAAATCGTTGGACCAGGTTTCGAGAAACAAAAATAGTAAAAACTGAAAAAAGAAGAAGAACATACAATAATCCGGTTGATGGATTTTCATAAAACCTTCTTTTAAATGCTTTTCAGTGTCGTACCTCAAACATAACATGAAATTCGTGATTTTTTCGTGCAAATTTTTCGTTTTTCAGATATTCTATTTACCGCACAAATACTATTTACTGAAAAAACATGATCACAGTACTGAAAAGTACAATCACAGTTGATTATACAATTCTACACTACAAACAAAATTAATTAGAAAGAAATGGATGGCCGAACTTCCGAGTTTCAAGAAAATCAGTAAACCGGAAGTGCGCTTTTACTGAACAGTTTTTTCAGTTTTCGACTAATTAGATTAAATTTGGTACACTAACTATAAAATTTGTCAATTATAATTTTGAGAATTGAGTAAGAGAAAGTTGTGTGAGTGTTTCACACCAGATTTTTTATTTATCCCCACCTTTCGGGTGCAGACTGTTTTCAGTGGATCTATCTTTGCAGAACAGAAATTATTTGTTGCTAATTTTACAATTCATTAATATTTTTTTGCAATTAATTAATTAATGAAATAATAAGATTTACTTATTGTTTGTTGCTTACATGATGAATTATTAGGGGAGCTCATTTCTGGTAAAAACTCAAGACCATTTCTGTTGATACTTGTAACAGAAAGTGAACATGTTCAAAATTCTTATTATTGCCTATTCTTCCATAAATGGTTTGCTCTAAGCAAATAAGCATTTGTACAAGCAATTAATCAATTAACTATAAGCAAACCATTTTCTACTTCCTCAAAACTGGTCCCTCATTAAATTATACATTCTTTCTACACCTTCCACTCAATTTCTAGTTTATTTCTATTCCTTTATTATTCTTCTAGTTACTTATTGATTTGTTTTTTCTTCTACCACTCCTCATATTTCTCAACTTTTAAATTTTCTCTTCTCGGTCTTCTTTGCAAGTATACCTTACTCCATAACCAAACAATAACCTCTTCTAACATTCAACTCTCTATTCTTCCTTAACAGGTATCTTATCTTTTTATTTTTAAATATTTTTAATCATTAAATGTTCTGGTTTTTATTATATAATTTCCTGTATTTCTCTCTATGTTTTGTTTATGTTGTTCTCTGTGGAATGAAGGACACCAAAAGTGTCCGAAATGTCGAATAAACTTTTAAAGATAAGAAAATTCTTTTTCTTTGGCCCCCAGCCAACTAATATTTTTCTTTGTTTGATTAACAATGGGGCCCAAACATAACTATTGTTTATATCGGTTTGCTATAAGTTTGCGAAAATAAAACATAATTCTGCACACTTTTTTACTTCTAATAATATTGTTTATTTGATCGATACGATATATCAAATATCTTTGAATACATATTATTTTAATTTTATATACAATTTTATATGCATAGTTTTATCTATTTATGAATATATAATTTTTTCAGAAAGTAATGCCGAGAGAACACAATCTTTTTAAAATTTCTATCTAAAATTAAAATAGTGAATCATGAAGTTAATATATAATACTAAAACATGGGTATTGTTAACATTACTAACAAAAGAAATTTTCTAAGAAATTAGAGATATATATATAAAAAAGATGTACAGTTGTTTTGAAAAAACATTCTGACATATACCAATCCATCGTTTATTTCAATTATCTGAAGGCAAAAATCTACCATACTCCCACTCATAAACATTCGTCTATAATTGGCCTTCCTTGTTTGCTATCAAAACAGATATACCACCTGAATTTTGAATTAAATTAACACTCTTGAATCATTTTCCTCTTTTATAATTTTTTTTATTCAATTATTAATTTTAATCGTTGGCGACTTGTTTGGGAATTTATTTAATTTAACGTGAATTGTTAATATTTCTTCGAAATTTTCGAAGAAAGCAGGAGTTAACCCCCCCCGCCGGTATAAAAAAAAGGGACGATTCTCACTTTCTCTCTCATTGTGTCAACATCAACCGTCAACGTTCAACGTAATTCGTTCTCACACCGTCACTCTGCCAGTCAGTCTGTCACTCTCTTCTCAAGCTACCATATTCTCATTCTAAAATATTACCGTGTAAAGTCTTTGAGTGTTTTTTATTAATCGCAATAAATACAGTGTTTAGTAAGTCTAATGTTATTCTTCTGATCAACCTCACAGAAACATCCGCAACACCTGCATTCTACTGCAATATACGAGCAAACTATTTTCGAAATTATATGAAGACTGCATGGATATTATAACTGAATAAAAAACATCTGGTATGATACATACACCTAGCTTTTTCCTAATGGTTATTTAATACGATAATATATAAAGTGATAAAATTTTATTGTAAACTTCAAATTTTACTCACTTGTCCTAACATAATTATACAGTTGGTGGGTGGGTGGGGGGTAGACAAGAACCTTCCTAGGCAGGTATAGAGGTGGTTATATTGTAGTCCGGAAGAGAGCACCAATAACACTGACTCAATTTGGTATAATATTTGAAATTTAACACCACACATTCCGGCAGAACTATCTACAATCATTTTTTTCGGAACAATTAACAAAAGTGATAAGTTTACGATATATGCAGTGAGGATTCCAAAAGTTTAAAGAAAACTGTTAAGAGTCGTTTTCGAAAAAATTCCAAAAATGAAAAAAAAAACTGAAAAATAGTTCTGTAAAGTCGCACATGCGATAAACCCAAAAACTTGCATCAAAAAAATCTATCTTTCCGCGGAAAATGTTTCGAATAAAAGTTATAAAGTTATAATAAGCATTTATCTATGTAGATAGTATACAAAGTTTAATGAAAATCTTGGAGCCGTTTTCAAGAAAATCGCGAAAAACTGAGGAAAAAAAAAGAAGAGTAATGTCGCACTTCCGCTGATGGATTTTGACCAAAACTTTCTATTAAGAAGGATACCTACCTAAACATGGGGCGGGTGTTGGTGTATTGGTTATGGGCATGGACTTGTAAGTGGGAGGACCCCCAGTTCGAATCCAGCGTATAACTAAATTTTATATTTGTTTAAAAAATGTTAACTAGGTAAAGTAGGTGCTTCCGCCCCCCGTACACGACACCTAATTTGGTGGTTGGACGTTAAGCCCGCCTGAAAAAATTGGCATTACTTTACTTTACTTTACCTACCTAAACAGAATACCAAGTTTTGGAGCTTACTGCTCCAATTTATATATATACACCATAAATTCCGACTTTTATATTTTATATATATATTTTGTTCACACACACACACACACAGACCATTCGCTGAAAACATTTTTTAGTAAGGGGGATCAGAAAATAATTGGAAATAAACTTAATTCAAAAGTTGTATTTATTTGTGGCTAAGATGGAGATGAGCGATCCTCGGGTACCATCACCAATAACACTAATGAAAAAAATACAAATGAATCTAAGTTGAGGACCAAACAAACCAAGGAAGAGTGGAAGGAATTTATTCTGTTGTTACCTGATAGCGAGAAAATGTTGTGATGTCCACACGTTTGATTAAGTCGTTCCTCCAATATTAAAAAAATAACCCTCCTTTGGAGGACGAAGTATGTCACCAAATGGAAAGACTTTACAAGGAAAAAAGAAATAGACGGTTTGCTGGTATCTTATGCAGAATGCAGGTGTAGTTGATGTTTCTGTGAGGCTGATCAGAAGAGAAATACTTGTGTTGAGTAACATTAGTATTACTGAACACTGTATTTATTGCGAATAACCCAATAATATTTTAGAGTGAGAATATGGTACCGTTGAGAAGAGAGAGACAGACTGACTGGCAGAGTGACGGTTTGAGAACGAAGTACGTTGAACGTTGACAGTTGATGTTGACACAATGAGAGAGAAAGTGAGAATCCTTCCATTTTTATACAGGCGGCTGGGTTAACTCCTACTCTCTTTAACTTTTCCTTCCAGTTACTAATGTGCTCCTTAGCCTCCTCTACATGCTTGAGGGAAAAATGCAGTGAACTTGACATGGGGAGTGATTAATTCACGGAATCAGTTATGATTCGATCCATTACACAGGGTGGTTTGACTGAAGATTATGTGAACAGATTGAGTTTCATAGCTACATCTAACATCTAGTAGCTACTTCTCTACTTACATCCTGTCTGTTCCCGTGAGATTGTATTCGTCATTGCATGCTTTTCTCGTTCTTAATTCTAATCAGTTTCGGAATTTTCATCTATCATCAGGGTCTCGTTTATCAAGTTTGTTTAAAGGCAGTGACTTGTACTTTTCAAAGTTTTTGTCACATACTACCCCCTATTGGTTTTACACAATTAGAAACATAAAAAGTGCAAATTTACGTCACTACATTTACTTGATAAACCAGACCTATATGATAGATGGAAATTCCGAAACCAGTTCGGTTGAAATGTGGAGAAAATGTATGCAATGATGCGAAGACAGTCTCAGATATTATTCCATCCAGCACCTTTTATACGAGACTATTTACACTATAAGCCGAACGACAAAATATTTAGTAAAATACCTTATTCATTATGAAAATGAAGGGAGAATGTAAAAAAAATGTTTATAGAAAATTCTCAATTTCATGTTACAGACATCAATATTTAATCAAAACATAACTGATAATAAGACAAAAGATAATACTACGCCATCCCAGAATTTTTTTTTTTTTTACGTATCAAAAGAAATATACGTACACATAAATATACTGAATATAAAAGAAGATATTTTTAAACTCTTCTGATCATATTATTATGGTCTTATATTATAACAGATTTGAATAAAACTCTTTACCGTGTAGGATGATGTTCATTAACGATTCTACTAATCTTCAAAAATCAGTTTGATCAAAAGATTTTCTCCATATAAAGAAAAAGAAAATTTTGTCGTTTTAATGAATGTAATTCCATTCATTCAATAAACTACTAACAAGAAACAGATTATTTATTTATAAAACAAAAAATACTTTCTTTTTTTTTTCAATGAAAAATCCATTCAATGAATTATTGACAAGAAGCAGATTAAATATTCATTTAAAAAAAACAAAATATAATCTTTTTTTTGAATTAAAATATCTTTTATTTCGGCTTTACTCGAAGTACATTCATATTTTTGGCTTTCTTGCTACTTTCTTAATATTCCCCTTACTTCTGGGTTTCCTTTATGCAGATATTCATTAAATAAATTTATTTTTATCTACGGATCTTAAATTTATATTTCTGGTGGTTTGAGCAGATTAATGTTATTTCATTCATAATAGATAAATTAAAATCTGAGATTGTTTTCCCTTTAATAAAACCTCTTTTAGTAGTCACTGACCCTTTCCGACCATTACGCTCATTTCAGTCAGATCTGAGCAAGTTTTGAACTGTTGAAAGAAGCTCTTTTGAAAAAACTCATTGGACTTTTATTTTCCCAAAAGAATCACCAAATGAAATGAAAAAAGTAGCTTTTGTAGTAATTCCGAAGCAAGAAAACATGAGATGAATCTAATGATGGACAACAAAGCCCCAGCCCCAATAACCAATTTGGAAAAAAAACCGTAACATTTTTAATACAAACTGATATTTAAATTTTGAATAATATCTATTATGTTTACATAAATTTAAAAGAGAAATATCAATTTTAATGACTGCAGCTTTAATGACTTTCTTGCAGAAAACAACCTTCCGTTATCAATTTTGGAGGCAAATTTGGATTGTGATAAATTTTTGAAACTGAGTTTTCACCGTGGAGATACATGTTTTCAGGTGCTCTGAATACGAAAAAATGTTTTAACGAATGGACTCTCTACTCTCTGTGTGCGTATGCGTATCTATATTCGTATATGTATGTTAAGACAATATCACAAAAACGAACAATCGCAAGAAACTCAAATTTGTTTATTCAGTTTAGGTACTACCATCGCATTTGACACCAAAGTTTCGGGCAAAATCCATCAACCAATAATGCGACTTTACTGAATGTTTTTCTTCTATTTTCTCAGTTTTCTCGCAAATGGCTCCAAATAATTTTTCTTGTAAACTTCGAATGCTATCTACACATATTAGTAAACAAATATAAACCAAACACTTTTGTTTGTTACCTTTTTCCAAAAAAAATAATGATTTTACGTAGTTCTGTGGAATTCGTGACATTACAAATGGGGTTGGTTCAATGCTATTGGCACTCTTTTCTAGACTATCATGTAATCAATGCTACTGCCTGCTTGTTCTCACCTTGGTATTTCTTCCCCCACTTGTTAGAAAAACGAGTAAAATTTTGTTATTTTATCAAACTTTGCAGTCTTGAAAGCTAAGACAATTCAAAATCATATTCCTTGCAAAATTTTTATTTATACACAGAACAAGTAGATAGAAGTGCCCCTAAGCTAGTGAAGTTAAATTTGAGTAAATCACAATTTAAAGAGCTACACGTATATTTGTTAAAACAGAATGTTAAGTTCTTTCTTGTTTAATACTTTAAAACTGAACGCTATATATTGCTACTAGTAATTAATTAACAATACTAGTGATAAAGGGTATTTTGATTCCCTTCTTTTAGCTAACATACAATTGAGTGCAATGTGGGTGTCTGGAACTGTTCCACTGCCAATATACTGGTACTTAAACTGGAAATTTACTTTACGCTGGGAAAAATTTAACAATGTAAGATTAACTCAACATGGTATTGTAGTCACTTGATCTGAAAGTATATTTTCATTGTTACATTTAAGTACGACTAACAATAGAATATTTTTTTTTCTTTTTTTTAATTAAAACATGCCTATTTTTCCGTTGAGCCAACTTTTTAAAGCCACATTTTTGTTTTGTTTTTTTAATCTTTGTGCATTATAATTTTCTTTGACTAACATATAATTGAATTTAATATTTTAGAAAAGTAATTCTCTCTGTTTTTTCCTAAAGAAATTTCCTTGTTTCATTGTATCCTTTTTGTTTCTAATTTGTCCATTTATAATTTATATTTTTTTTTTTACTTCCACAATTAAATTCAAAGTATCAACAATTAAATATATACCCCTGACAAGAAATGTTGGATAAAAAAGGACAAAAACAGTGCTTTACAATGAAAACAATGGATTATGAATGTGAGTAAAGGCCATCAGACAGCGCTAATTACCGATCCGCCCCAGAAAAACTAAATCAGTATAGACGTAAGCAACGTCATGATCCCCACAACTCCTTAATGAAGATAGGTTTATGTAAAAGAGGTGTATAAAAAAAAACGTTTTTTTTTAACTAAAGTTCCATGGACTTTTTAACCAATCCACATATGTTTTGTTTACAACCCGATATTGCGGGCGTTTCTATACATATTATCCCCCTGCGTGATCTATGTGAAATCCAAGGGGAAGATGTCCTTGATCAGCGTACTGGCGGACGTTGGTTTCAAAAAATGAATAGTGTGATCATGAGAAAGAAACACTGGTTCATGACAGCCATTACAAGACGTTAATATGGCTCTACAGGAAGCTGTCGAGTCAAATCCAAACTTAAGTACTCGTTCACTTGCTGCAGAACTGGCAGTATCTAACGACACCGTTAGCCGCCATCTCCATAAAATGGGAAAGATAAAAAAAAAGATGTCGGATAATGCTGCATGAACTTACACCTAGCAGCCAGCAATATGATAGGATACTTGCTAACTTCTCTAAAAAAAAATCCATCTGTTATGCGCTTCTACAAAAGAACAGTGTGATATATGATAAGAAGTGCATTTATTTATTCTGAGATGGGTGGTCAATGGTTGGATCGTGGTCAAACGGCATTTCCAGGGCAATTCTACCTGAAAATACATTTTCCTGAATAAATGTTTCAAATAACTTTTTTTTCCTCATTTTTAAGGGGTAAGTATAGTGTACTGCGACCTGAAAGAAAATCTATTATCTCCCCCGGAGTCTTTTAGTGATCAACACTGCCCAGTAACGGAAGCTGTATTTGAACCCGGTATCTCCGCCTACGGTTACCATCAATCAAGCTAATCAGTGGTAGGGCATTTAAGTGCGTAGTATGCATGCGAAATTTAAAGAAAATCATTAGAGCCATTTGAGAGAAAATTACGAAAAATTGGGAAAATACCAATCAGTAAATTTTCATTTCCGTGGACAGATTCTGTGGACTCATCACGCTGCTCAAAAATCATTGATTACGTTACCGAAAAAAAAAAAATGCTGAAAATTTGATAACAAAAAGTGCCTTCCTGGTTTACAAATTTTCACAAAATCTTCAAGAGAATAATAAGACAAAGAAAAGTAATTAAACTTTTTTTCCTCACTAAATTGTGTGGAAGCTTGGGAGAGTAAATGCACGAGTGTTAGAGAAGAGGGGGTTCTAATTTGAATTTCAACACCCTTTTAGGTGTTTGCCAACAAAACTGGATAAAGTACATTGACGGGCTAGAAAGTGTATTCAACACTAGAGTGTAGCGAATGGCATATATTTCACTGTATTTTATTGAATAATCAATTCTGAAGCGTACAAATAGAAATGTCAACAATCAACGTTGAAATATTATTCAAATGCAAAATAGTTGATGATCATTATGCTAAATATTTTAGTAATTTTGTTTGTTCGTTTTTTTATTTTTTATTATTATTTTTCTATAATATTTTTACATTATAAAAAATATTTTGTTGAATCCTACTATTAAATTTGTCTTTTGGCAAAAAAAAAAGAAAAAAAAAGAAAGAAATGTTTAAACCTAAAACGCGCCAAAAGGCGTCTAAAACTTGAAATAAACTTAATCTATCAGGTATTTTATCCGGCGTAGCATTCATTTTGATTTTGTTCCTGACGGGTTTCGGATTTTCATCCATCTTCAGAGCAAATTCACCAAGTTCATGTAGAGAGTTCACTTCAACGTAATGTTTCTGTTACACTCACACTTGTTGGATATATATACGAGGAGGTTATATATGTAGGGGAGGTTATGTATATATGTGGGGAGGTTGTAAGGTTACGTAACTATGTGTACGACGGATAAAATACCTGATGTTATCTAGCAAACCCACCCAACATTTTCAATAAGCTTAATCTACTTTATATCTCAAACATCTAATTAAAAGAGAGATTTGAAATTTAATGATAGCTCTCTTCCCTATCAGCTTTCCAATTCTATGGATCAAATTTCGGTGAACCATCTTCAAATGAATACCGAATAAAAGTTACATCTTTAAAGGGAAAATCAATTTTACGGCATTTTATTTTTTTTTGGCTTGTTAAGGCGCTGCTGAGTTGGGTTAGTGATAACTAGAGATTACTGGATTTTGACCTAGAGAATACTGAATAGTTTACGCCAGTTCAACATTTATTTATTTATAATATACAGACGTAGTCTGGAGATAGATGATATTAGACAATGACTTGGTTACTCGCACTGAGAAGGTAACCTCATTTTATATGTACAATTTATATGTTTATGTAAAAACGCTGAAATGTAGCTTGAGACGTCCAACACTTTAAGATACGGTAGAGTAGATAGATAGATAGATAGATAGATACTTTATTCATACAGCACCAAAGGTACAGAACAGTGTCAAAAAAAGAAAAGTTTCAATCAATTACAGAGGTATTGAGGTAATTAATTACGGAGGAGTTTATGGAGTAATAATTTTTATTTAGTAAATATTTTTTAAGCTCCTTTTTAAATTTATTTTTTGATAGGCTCACCTGAAGCAAAGACTCGGGCAAACAATTATAGATTTTAGCGGCCATATATAGTGGGCTTTTTCCAACTTTCGAAGTCCGATGTGCACGCACCTCCAATAAGTTGTTTTGCCTTGTCGTAATGTTATGTAGTTCCCCTCTACGCCGGAACTTATTTGGATGCTCTAGCACAAATACGGCACATTTAAGGATATAGCAGCAGGGTAGTGTTAGAGAGCCTAATCGCGGAAATAGTTCGCGACAACTTGTATCCTTTCTAACCTTGCATATTATTCTAACTACCTTCTTCTGATACTTAAACACATTCACCGCTAGTGGTGCGCTCCCCCACAACATTATGCCATAAGTCATGACTGAATAGAACAGGGCATAGTAAGCCGTCTTCAGTCCTTCAATGCTCAGTACGTCAGTCAGTCGTCTCATCAAATAATACAGTCTACTTAATTTTTCACATTTTTCCTCAATTAAGGCACCATAATTTAATTTAGTATCTAGTATTATACCTAGATAGCGCACCGTGCGTGCCCCTACAATTGAAACGGATAAATAAAGCATTTACGAGAGATTTTGCTACTTAGCAGAGTTGTCAAAAAACTCCTTCCTAATCATTGCTAAAGCGGACGAATTAATTTGAGAACTCCAAAAAGTATTCACCTTAAGATTGGGAAGTTGACAACAAAGTCCTGACATCAAAGTTTTGCTTCTTAGAAGTTGCTTCTACCGTAAGATGCAATTTTAACAGCAATAGTGACAAAAAAAACAAAAGAAATTATATTTTTTTAATGGAGTTTAGTATCGACAGAAATTTTATTGAACCTATAGCATTTATGAACGTCATTATTTTTACTAGATTTTCGCCAAACTCGTTTAAGATTCCAAAATTTAATAATAATAACAAGTGGCTAGATAGAAATGAGAACTGCAATATTTTTGAAAACGTCTTCTTCATTCGCGATAGTTTTTAAATATAATAAATAAGAAGATCAAAGGGCAAAGTATTGAAGATATTGATCGAACAAATCCCACTACAGGAAATCACATAAACCTGTATCTAGTTCAAAGATACATATGCATATACAACTCCTACGGGAAAGAATTATTTATGTATACCCTATCCAAATAAAAAATCGTACTAAAAACTAATGTATGGGTATAAAAAAGTCTAAAATAAGTTCAGCAACATTTTTCAACCCGGACAGCCATAGCACGTACACCTACCTTTATTTTTTGAGTATGAAAATCTGGTGTGAAATATTCACACGACTTTTTTTGAATACAATTAATACAATATAGAGGAGAGCCATTTTTATCGCCAAGGTGGGAAAAACTGAAAAAAAAAAAAATTACTAGGTTAAGTGGCACTTCAGGTTGAAAGATTTTACTCGAAACCTTCGGATTAGGAGGTACGTACATATAAATGGATACCAAGTACAAGTGCCCAAGATGAAATATTTTGTTCACACAGCCAATCGTTAAAAATATTATTTCATTTTTAAGGGACCTTAAACCATGTATTTCCGGTAAAAACTCAAATTTCTAAAATTTGTAAAGAAAGAATATTTCCCCTTACTTGGAATAAGAAAAAGTAAGAATGCGTTCATGCTTTTCTTACGAAAATATGGCGAAATTTGTTAATTTCTGAATGGCCAAACTAACTTAATTCGCTGCCCATTCATTCACTCGGGGTTAGGTTATCTGCCACATGAAATTAATTCTTGTGGTTTTTCTCATTTTAAAAAAATTTGTCTATTATTGGAGAAGAGTTGGCATTTATGGCAAGTAAAATAAAATTTTTGTTCACTTGATTTTTACCCTCTTTTATAGGCCCTAAGAAGGAACGTTTAAGTGAAACTGTGGTCTGCAAATGAGTAGCGTTTTTTTGAGGCACTTTCAAGCATGGAAAATAATATTTTCAAAAACTGAGCTTTAGAGGGCCAGTATTTGAACCAACATAATATAAAAATGAAAAATTGGCTGAAGAAAAATTTTATATTTCGTTCGTGTAGTAAAAAAAAAAAAAAAAAAACGTCCAAATCGAAACGAAAGATTTTGTTATAATCAACCAAATAGAAGGGTATTACTATAATATCATATCTTACTAGACGTTTTTTCAGGTTTTACATTTTCTCAAATGACTCTATCAATTTTCATTATGACTGGATATATAAAGTAAAGTAATGTCTATTTTTTTCAGGCAGGCTTAACGTCCATCTACCAATTAGGTGTCGTGGACGGGGCCGGAAGCACCTACTTTATTATTAACATTTTTTAAAAATAAATATAAAATGTAGGAGTTATACGCGGGACTCGAACTGAAGACCTCCCAGTTACAAGTCCATGCTCATAATCTCTATACCAACACCCGCCCCTGATTGGATATATATTTATTTATAAAGAGATAATAAAATACAGAAATACTAGAGGTGGAGTGCAAATAGATAAATAAGAAGGGGGGGATTATTATGGATATTGTTAGTTGAAACTTTCATTTAAAATTAATTGCAAGGGAAGCTTTAATGATAAACTTTCCTAAAGAAGATTATGTACAATTAAATATCAATTACAATATATATATATATAATTAATAGAATTTGGGAATTATAGTAAAGAGTTAATCTTATGCAAATTTCACCTCAGAAACCCAACTAAAAGTAAATAAGTTTTTTAACGATAACTTGCAATATTTGCACATTTTTTTATTATCTGTTTTAAATTGCAAAATCATTCACGCTTATTTGTAATTTTGTTTTTCTTTTTTAAACAATTATCATTTTTTATAAATTATAAAATAATCGTCTTAAACTAATTACTTTATGATTTTTTATGAAAAATAGTATAAATATTAAATGAATAATTTAACTCAAAAGTTATCAGGCTCATAGATGAGGACGGTATATCCATTTGAAATATTGGCTAAATTAATCACCCAATCGAAGGAGGCATGCAATATTAAATATTCATAAATGCCCAATATAATTGATTTACTCTCTTATTTACATAATTAATGCAAATTATTTAATTTATTGTATAATTCCATTTTTCTAGTTAAATTTATATAATTTTTTTTCTTTCTTTATTTCATATACTATTTTTTTGGAAATATTTTGAACTATTTTCAGAGAGAGAGGAAAAAATAGAGAGACAACAAGATAAAGATAGAAAAGTGATAGGCAGACGATAGTGAGCTATATATACTTCTCTCAGTTTAAAAGTGGGCATGATTAACTTTTGATAATTATAGCGGAATCTCTATTGGCATTTTGCTTCGAGTAAGAGAGACAGTCAGGCTGGCATTTTCTAACCTTCCGGTTAAAATAGTTCTTACAGCGACCTATTGCACCTTCTTCGATAAGACTACTTCACTTATTTCATAATATAATTAATTTAAACTTCTTTAAATGTTAAAAAAATTTTATGAAATCTCATATTTATTTACAAAAAGAATAAGATTAGAAAAGAAAAAAAAAATATATTAAATTAATTATAAAGAAAATATATAATAAAATTATTCAAAATAATATTTGAGAGAAATTAGTAAGACCCTAAGTATTTGTGGAGAAATATAAAATATGATTTATTGTGTTTAATACAGTTTTAATGAGAATTAAAGAAAGAAAGCTATTTAACTATAACTAAATTTTAAGGAAACAATATTTTTCAGTCACGAAGATGCTGCATGCTAATAATAATAACAAAGAGGGAAGGGTTGGGCTCAGTGTAACAAGCTGGACTAGTAATGCGGAGGTCCCGGGTTGGGCCCAGCTTAGATTTTCTCTTCCTAGACGCCTCTACAATTCTGTAACGTGATAACATTGTCCGGACGTCGACAGGGCACTTCAGAAGGCTCCAGGCGTCAATGAACTTAGATATTGACGCGCCTTAATTAAAAATAATAATAATAATAATGGGTTTATTTGAATAATTATTTCAAAAAAGGAAATATGTGGAATAATGAACTGAAAACCACTTATTTGATCATGGTTATTTTTCCGTCTGCAAAAGTTGTGCAAATCATTGAAAAATTTGAAAAATAAAGTTATTAATAAAGAAAGTTAGGTCATGAAAAAATATAAATATATATTTTTTTTTAAATTAAGGCGCGTCAACGTCTATGGTCATTGGCGCCCGGCTACTAAAATATTATTTTATTTACAAAATCAATTTCTAAGAAAGTGCTAGTGGTTTATAAAAAAGTAATTTAAATAAACAGATATTTATTTAAAAAAAAAAAAAGTTTTAGTGTACAGTTATATTATTAGAGTTTCTTACAGTAAGAAAGTTTCTTACATTATTATTTAAAGAGAATAATTCGGTGTAAGTAAATTAAGTAAAAAGTTGATGTACTTTTCTACTTAGAAAATGGCAACACTTAGTTATATAATTTAGTTTGATATAAAATATTTCTTTATAGAGGTTGTTGTTAATATTGTAAGAACACAAGTAGTTTTGTTTCCTTTTCTTTTTATTACTTTCTTTGTGCTAAGTTATTTCATTATTTCATTTTGTTAAATTATATCAACCACACTTTATCCGTTTATCCTCTTTCAATTTATTATAAATACATACATTTCTTTTTACTTTCTCTTAGTTGTGATAAAAGAAAGTATTGCGAGCGTGCCAACTATTCGAAATTAAGTTTTCACCAGAAATACAAGTTTCGAGGTCCCCTGAGTACGAAAACGTGATTTTAGCGAATGGTCAGTATATATATATATAAAAAAATATAAAAGCGTGTGTTTATGTGTGTACAAAAAACTTAAGAACAAAAAGACAAATCAAGTCCATCAAATTTGGTATTTTGTCTAGGTATTACCATCGCATCTGACACGAAGTTTCTGAGCAAAATCCATCGACCGGAAGTGTGACTTTCTGAAACTTCGTATAGTATTTAAAGATATAACTTATCTTTCAGTTTACATGAAATATTTTCCCAAGAAATGTGATTTTTCGGTGGTTCCTATGGGAACAGTAGCGTTAAGCTTTCCTCTAAAGTACCACTTCAGTACAATGCATGATTCTGCTATCTATATAATATTAAGTACACACACAGAAGTATTGAGAATTCCAAATTTATATAAATTCGGTTAACCAGCAATGCGAGTATTTTACAGAATAGTGTTTGCGTTTTTTTGGAATTTTCTCAAATGTGACTATCAGGGTACGGATTTACTTCTTTTTTATTTTCTCTTGTTATTTTTGTTATTAATTTAACCTTTTAATATTATTCACTTCTTTATTGCTTACAAGACTAAGCCTTATTACAATAAAGCTGGCTTAACCAAATTACATTTTTAAAACAACAAAATAATGTAAAAATATTTTATATAAAAACGCGATTATAAAAAAAATACAGTAGCACAACAGACCTATAAATACAAATAAGCAATACAAAAGCTCATTAAACCAATATAACATTATTATATGTAGTTTGTGTACCAAATTTAATGAAATTCGTCGAAAACTAAAAAAACTGTTCAGTAAAAGCGCACTTCCGGTTTACTAATTTCCTTAAAACTCGAAATTTTGGCCATCTATTTATTTCTAATTAATTTTCATTGGAAGATAGAATTGTATAATCAACTATGATAGCAATTTAGAGAAAAACATAACCCCAACCTTCCCCCCCTAAAAGGGCCCATAAATGAATGTTCCCAGAGAAAGGTTTTAAATAAAAGTTGTAGATCTTTGTATGTTTAGTTTATATAAGAAGTTTCAAGAAAATCGGCGGAGCCATTTTTGAGAAAATTGCGAAAAAATGAAAAAAATCATTTAGTAAAGTGGTAAAGTAAACAAACGCACTTCCGGTTATCCAATTTTTTCAAACTCAGAATTTCAGCAACATATTCAATTCTAATTAACATTATTTAGGTGACAGAATTGTCTAATAAACTGATATAGGACTTTAGATGAAAATCTAACCCCATTCCTCCCCCATAACTGGCCCTTAAAAGAATTTTCCCAGAGGAATGTTTCAAATAAAAGTTGTAGCTCTTTTTATGTGTAGTTGATATAATACCAAGTTTGAAGAAAATCGTCGTAGCCATTGTTGAGAAAAACCAAAAAAGGTAAAAAAATAAAATAAAACAACTAGTAAAGTTGGACTTCCGGTTGAGGAATTTTGACAGATAACGTACAGTCAGATCCCTTGGTGGTACCTAAACGGAATATCAAGTTTCAACTTTCTACGGTTTTTCGTTTTTGAGCTATGCTGTTCACATACATACTATCACACACACACACACACACACACAACACACACCACACACACACACACACACACACACAGACCATTTGCTAAAAACCACTTTTTTTGACTCAGGGGACCTCAAAACGGATATTTCTGGTGAAAACTCGATATCGAAAATTTGACACGATTACAATACTTCCTCTTAACTATTACTAAGTACAAAGTTGATCTAAGGCTGTTGATCTGTTTCACACTGTGTCTACCGACAGACAGTATTATTACCAAATTTAATTCGCAATTATTGAAAAAATTTCATTCTAATCTTCTTGTAATATAGACACTCTAATAAAAAATGCTCCAGTATGTCTGATTGACACAAAATACATATGAAACAATTACATTCTGGATTACATCATGGATTTACATTCTACTCTCCTGGAAACTTATAAAAATCCATTTTTCTGGAAAAATGTGTCTAAAACATAAGATAGGTATTTATTTGTGCAAATAGTTAGCAAAGTTAAAAGAAAATCGTCCTCAGAAATTGCTGAAAAAAAAACTCGAAAAACTGAAGAATAAAAAATGAGTAAGTCGTATTTTGGCCACTAACGCTCGACTTCAATGCTATTGGATTATCAGATTTCTGCTTCCAGGGATATATCACTTTTTAGATATTTTGTCCATACACACAAATCATTCCTAACATTTTATTTTTTATAATCAGAAGGTTTGAAAACATGTATTTTCGGTAAGAAAAAGCAAATATCTTCAAATAATGTTATTTTCTTGAAAGTAATCTACGTATTACTATAACAGTTTTTTTAATAGTGGATCAAAATTAAGTAAAACAAAAAAAAAAAGTGATCTACTTAAATTTAAATAAAAGTATTTAAATCAGAATCAGTTTCTATCAATGCAGTAATTTGGAAATCCAAACGATTTCATTTAATTAAAATTTTTATCACTCAACTGTGATATGGCGCCATAGTGTGGTGGACAACCTGCTGCACACACCCTCTCGTGCGGCGGCCCTGAGGACTATAACGATTTTCTATAAAACTTGGAATATTCTATAAACTTCACATTCCACTTTTATTTGAAACCTTTTCCGAAAAAAAAAAAATTAAAATTATTGGCGCACTTTTCTTCACTTCCCTAGTTGCTCCCCCCCCCCACCACCACCAGCTCGTATATTATTTATGTTAAGACAAATGAGTACAATCTGAAGTTAAACAAAATTTGTCATTTTATTTACAATTGTAAGAGAAAGTCGTATAATATTGTTTCACACCTTATTTTTACTTTCTCTTACTCCTAGTAAGAGGAAGTATTGTAATCGTGTCAATTTTTAGATATCGAGTTTCCACCGGAAATATCCGTTTTGAGGTCCCCTGAGTCCAAAAAAGTGATATTTAGCAAATGGTCTGTGTGTGTGTATGTGAACAGCATAGCTCAAAAACGAAAAACTGTAGAAATTTGAAACTATATATTCCGTTTAGTTACGACCATGGAATCCGAAAATGGGTCATCTGTCAAAATTCCTCAACCGGAAGTACCACTTGACTTGTTAATTTTTTTATACTTTTTTGCGATTTTCTCAAAAATGGCTACGACGATTTTCTTTAAACCTGGTATATCAACTACACATACAAAGAGCTACAACTTTTATTTGTAACATTTTTCTGGGAAAATTCATTTAAAGGCACTTTTGGGGGATAGGCGGGGTTAGGTTTGCATCAAAAGTGCTATTTCAGTTTATTAAACAATTCTATCATCTAAATAATATTAATTAGAATTAAATATGTTGTTGAAATTCCGAGTTTGAAAAAAAAAAAAATCGGATGACCGGAAGTGTGTTTCCTTTACAACTATACTAAATGATTTTTCCACTTTTTCGCGATTTACTCAAAAATGGTTTCGACGATTTTCTTGCAAACGTATTATATAAACTAAACATACAAAGATCTACAACTTTTATTTAAAACATTTCTCTAGGAAAATTCATTTAATGGCACTTTTAGTGGAGAGGGTGGGGTTATGTTTTTCTCTAAAGTGCTATGATAGTTGATTATACAATTCTATATCCAAACAAAATTATTAGAAATAAATAGATGGCCAAAATTCCAAGTTTCAAGGAAATTAGTTAACCGGAAGTGCGCTTTTACTGAACGGTTTTATCAGTTTTCGCCGTATTTGAATTAATTTGGTTCCACAAACTATAAAATTTGTCAATTATAATTTTGAGAACAGGAGTAAGAGAAAAGCCGTGTGAGTGTTTCACACCTTATTTTTATCATTATCTCTTTATTTACTCTTACTGAGGAGGAAGTATTGCCATCGTATACAATTTCTAAAATTGAGTTTCCACCGGAAATACATATTTTGAGGTTCCCTGAGTAGGAAAAAAAAGGTTTTTTGCGAATGATCTGTTTTTTTTTTTTAAGCATTGACATGTTTAATTATTCAGCCATATATGTATGCTTATGCATTATAGAACTGGCTACGTACTTAGTGCCTCAAACATTCACTCACGGATCTAACCTATTCCATTCATGCAAATAAATACAAACACGCCAATAAATACATTCGTACAATTACCTTTAAAACCTAACGCGACTCATTCATAATAACTACCAGACCAACATTCATACCGTAGGGTGGAGTACTCGACATACTTACACTACATACAGAAAATATATACATATTATGTACAACAAAAGGGATGATGGTGTACTCAATATTCCAACCAATCTCGTAAATACTTAACCGTAATCACATTCACTAACCTTTCATATTCAAGCACACAAACACACATACTTTTACCTACCACAATCATATTGTTTAGCCAATTATATTAATTCACTCAACATATTCAAGTATTATTAGAAAATATACTATCTTCATAACAACAGGAAGGAGCTTCTAAATATTTGTATAAAGTTCTCAAAATTAAATCTCTTTCATCATTAAATCTATGGCATTTCCATTATTATATGTCTAAAGTCTTCATGTGTATTACACAGACTACAATTTGCGGGTGTGTGCGTGTGTATGTGCATGTATGTTTGTTTGTGTGAGAAAGAACGGAATATCTCAAAAATGAAAAATTGCAAGAAGCTATAAATACTAGGTATTGCGATTAGATACATACACTACCACCGTATCTGACACGAAGGTTTCGGGAAAATTCTATTAAGCGGAAGTGTGAGTTTTCTAAATATTGTTTCCAGTTTTTTGGCAATTTGAAGATATAAATACCAATCACTATTATATGAAACATTTTTCCCCTAGAAAATTGATTTTACAGTGGTTCTGGGGGGGAGAGACAGTTCCTCTGCAGTACGGTACAATCATAACTTCCTAACAATGTATGGTTCTACTATCTATATAGTATTAATATACAATGTAATCAATCACTATCTCTAATTGGACAGACCTGGTCAGCTACTCTAGTTAGGACAAATGAGTAAAATTTGGAGTTTAAAGGAAACATATCATTTTAGATAACTGAAAAAGAAATCTTCTATCCGATAGATTTGTCTCAACTGTAGTTATTTATTTTTCACCGAAGTTGTTTTCGTAATAATGGAGCATCAACTTCACTTTCCGAAATAGAACTATTATGACTTTCGCTTTCAGATTCACTAGTGGCAGTCTGCTTCTTCTTTGTAATCACTATCCAAATCCATCGTGCCTATATAAACCCTTGTAGCGAGCGGGACCACTCGAAAAAACATAAAAATAGTTTAGCGAGCTTACCCTCAATAGTAATCACTATCACTGATGATAAAAATACCGAAAGGATTACAAATAAATTAAATAAAACAAATCGAAAAACTAAAGCCAAGAAACTCAAAAAATAATCCACATAATATAAGTACAATTTCTTGGTGAAGCTATCACCATGATTAAATGAAATAAAACAGTAGTTTCATAAATATTAATCAGCGCATAAAATTAATTACTACCAAGTTATAAAGTTCAAAATAATAAAATAGGACAAATATTTACATTATATTCAGAAAAATAGTTGCTCGAATATACTCGTTTAAATTAGAGAAGTGGTTACTAACAGAAAAGGTGATAGTCTTGTGAGTGTTTCACACCACATTTGTTTTACTTTTCCTTACTGCTTTAGGGCGGGGCGGGTTTTGGTGTAGTGATTATGAGCATGGACTTGTAAGTGGGAGGACTCCAGTTCGAGTCCAACGTATAACCGCTAAATTTTATATTGGTATGAAAAATGTTTACAGTAAAGTAGGTGCTTCCGCCCCCGTCCACGACACCTAATTTTGGTAGTTGGACGTTAAGCCCGCCTGACTAAATAGGCATTACTTTACTTTACTTTTACTGCTTTAGGGATATAGCATTCGTGCAGATTTCTAAATTCTTATTCAGTCATTCAAGTTTGGAGGGAGTCTCTAATCTGCTGCGAAATAGCACTTACAGAACTTAATATCAAAGGGTAGCATTACAGAAATGTTACAGTCAATATAATTAATTTATAACATTTATTTCCTATTAATCTATGAGGTAATTAATAAGAGGGAAAAAAATATTATATAATTAATAAAATAAAAAAAAAATCTTCTAAAGTTAATTTATGGAAATCTCTTGATGTTTAATAAATACAGTTTAATGATGATGGAAGTTAGAGAGAGAGTGTGTGGGGATGATTTACATTTAATTAGAAGTGATGTTAGCAGAGAATGGTGTTCGGGAATGGAGTAGTTGTGCACCATAAGCAACTCTTGTACACCATCCTTTAAAGTACTCAGAAAGTGGAGTGGTGTGGTCGCTAGCCTAACTTCTACCGGCCGGTATATCTTCCAGACCGACGTTGAATGCTGATTAGCCATCGCTGCTGTTCCCCTTCCATGCTAACGCACTTTTTCTGAGGGGGTAACTTCACAGTTAGCAAAATGTCTATATATGTAACAGACACATTCTTAGTATCCCTATTTTTTCCTTAACCATGCTCTAATTATGATGTAAAAACTACTTATCATCTTACCGAACGAAAATTTTTTTGTAAACCTGCTATTCAATTAAAAAGAAATTTAAACGAGCTGTTGGAAGCATAAAAAACTAAATACTATTTATGTTTAATTTAACTACAAAACTAAATTAAGTAATTTTTATATGAAAACCAATCTTTATGGCACATTATTATTTATGTTGCTTAAACGGTAGTTCGATTGGACGAGCTTGCAACAATCATTTCCTTTCACACCCCCTCGGAGATAGAACAAACTTTAAAGTATTTTTTTTCAAAAAAAAAAAAGAGAAAAAAAGATTTTAGAGCGTTCTCGAGATTATTTGTGACAGATTTCTGTGGTTTGATTTAGGTGCGCTGTTTTCTGCTTTGCAATATAATCACGTTCAAATACTATGCACTTTATCACCACTACTATATTTATGCCGTAGAGCTTGGAGTAAATACTAAACCTAGAGTACAATTCCCAATTATGAAGCAAAATTTATCAATTTTAAAATTATATAATTGCATAAGATGTCACTTTTTGCCCGGCAAAGGAATCGCGGCGTGCTTACCACATGCCCTCCCTCCCCAATACAAATCGCCGTCTGGTAAGCCTTGGCGCTTCACGGGTTTTTGCGCCATAATTTTTTTTTTTTGTAGATGAGATCATATTATATAAATTAATTGAATTATTGCAGCACGAATGCGTGTGGGGAAACTGCAATTAGCAGCGAAATCCCATTACAAGTGCTTGAATATACACGAAGGGTAACATATCCTTCGTAAATACAATGATTTGTATAAAATATTTAATGAGGTTGCGGAAATATATTATTTAAATGGACGGGTAGCAGGTAAAAAAGTATTGATGAGTCCAGTGTCAATTTTAGAATACGAGTTAATTTTATTTTTATAATTCCTGCAATGTGAGGAATGTAATACATACTGCCAGCAGAGTGATTGAGGATATATATATATATTTATAGTTGGAGTGTTTGTATTTAATAGGAATGATGAGTTGCGGTCACAGTTGTAAAAACTGATACCAAAGAGAGAGCGCAAGCATGATTGACCAGTGGGAAATGTTATTTACCTCATATTAATTGAACTTAATACACATACCTGTATGAATGACTAAAATTACAGCGGTTCATTTTTTTTTTTTTTAACTCAGTTTTATATTTTAGAAAATGAAGGTAGTAAGGAGAATAAAATACAAAATCAGTACTTTATACAGAAAAAACATTATGATATATATATATATATAATATCCAGAAACGATTTTATTAATTAAATACAAAGTTCACGCAAACTAAGAAGTTTTTTTAACATTATAAATCACTAAATGGCATGTGGTGAGCTATTAAACATTAATAGGAGAAAGCTATTTTTTTGTGCGTAAATAAATATACCCCAAACTCCCGGTGAACACAATGCAATCGCTTGCTCTCGTCTGTGCGAGATTCCCATAGATGTTAAAATGGTGTTGATCCAGCAGCACGAATGCATGTGGGAAACTGCGATTAGCAGCGAAATCCGATTATAAATGCTTGAATATATAGGACGATAGGAATAAATGACTTGTGCACCTCGTATGAAAATAACCCTCTGACAGGCATTGGTAGTTAGTTGCTGGTCTTTGTATGATGGATCTAGTATGAAAGTAAACATTTCAAGATAAACTGTTCTTGAACCAGTTTTTGTGAAGTTCTAGAACAACGGAAAAAACGGAATAAAGTAACATAACTGTAGAAAAGAATCGAAGGTGCATACCTTCAGTAGGAGTGCAATGAGGCGAAGACGATACCATATTAGATAGCTGCAGCAAGCCAGGGAAGGTCTTTAACACGCCACACACTTATCCAAACACAAAACTCGGTTTTCGTTAAATTTATAATCCAAACTAAAGGTTGATTATATATATATATATGAGCCATTTAATTTTTGCTTTCTCTATTTTTATGTTTAATTGTCTGTGAGAAGAGCCTACTAGGTATCCAAATAACACTTACCCTATTAACTCTACTCTATTCAAAGTCCCTTGGTGACCATATAAAAACTACCCCAAAGTTCTGGGCCTTCTCTGAGCACTACCGGCCTTCTGACAGTGTTCTCCCGTTACGGACAACACTTCCGTACACCAGACCGGTAAAGGCTACTAGGGAAAGCAAAATATAATGGCAATACTGTTGGGCTCGAACCCGGGACCTCCGCGTGAAAATCTAGCATGTTATCACTGAGCTAATCTCCTTAATAAAAACAATTTGAAGAGAACAAATTCATTCTTTATAACAATGGTTTCATTGTGACACCTATCTCTTAGCGTTGAAACTATATTCTATAATGCATTATTGTGACGTGGTCATGTCTCTAACTTACCCAGTCCAGTTCATAGGGTCAATGTTGGAAATAGAAAACACTCCCCTTAATTCTCTTCCATGGTAAATAAACTTATGACTATTTCACCTTATCACCTATTTACCTCATCTCATTCATATAATCAATTTAATTCAATATTTAGTTATTTATTGCGATGATACGATATAAATGAATGTATTTTTTTTTTTTAATTTAAGGCGCATCAACGTCTATGCTCATTGACGCCCGGAGCTTCTCACTGCACTGCCGGCCTCCAGACAGTGTTCTCTCGTTATAGACTTTACTGTCCATCACCGAAAAGGACCTGTAGAGGCTCATAGGAAGAGAGAAAATGTAAGGGCAGCACAGCTGGACTCGAAACTGGAACGTCGGCTTGGAGTCCAGTGCCTGAATCCCTTTCCTAATTGACAAACTATTAATTTTATTTTTTATAAATATCTAAATGATACGAAGCATAAAAAATTATCAATTAATGTGTTAATAAAATATACTTAATGTATAATGCCACAGTTTAAACCAATCAATTGTTATTCCCAAGAGATCTGTATAATAAATTTCATTTTCCTGGTATTTCAGCAATAAATCCAGCTATGATTTATTGAGTAAGATTGTTGGTATTAGGTTACTACTTCACCAACTGGGAAATTGAGATTTCTTAAGAGTAATCATAAACGTCAATTGCAGTATTATTCCAAAATATAACTACTGGCAATGAAATAAATTATTACCGTATACAAGAAGTATTATGTAATAATTTATATAATTACATTATGTAACTTTTAAAAAAAAAGAACAATGCTAAAATAGAGACTTTATTTTAAGTAAAAGTGAAATTAACAAATTAGATCTTTACATTAATTTCTTCCTAATTATAAGGGTTTAAAGCTCATGGATTAATAAAAAAGTCCATACAAAATGCTGTATATTCCAATCGATTCACAGATAAAATAAAATATGTGGAGTGTAAATAAAAAAATAAATTTTAAATAATATTATATTCCGGAATTTGTTTTGAAATAATTAATCTAGAGGGGGGGGGGGAATATGAGAGTAGAATCAGTACAAACAAATCTAAATTTTGATAGAATAAAAAACAAACGAGGGGGCGCCATGAGCATATATACGCTGACCTAGTGGAGGTGCTTTAGATTGCCACCCTCAAAAAAAAGAGGTCAGAATTTAAAAGCTGCACGCAGAAAACTAATTACATCAGAGATATATATATATATACAGCAGTATTCCCACTATATTTCGTGACACTAGATTTTTTGTTTATTACTTTCTATTGCTGCTACGAGAGGAATGATTACAAGCGTGTAAATTTTCGATATATACAGGAAATACATGATCTATGGCTAAGTGAATATGAAAACATGCTTTTAGGTAGGATTAGTATGTAAATATTGGTTTTGTTGGTTTGTGCGTGTTTGGTGGGGGGGGGGGTAAATGTGAATGTAAGTGTAATATAATTCAAAAACGGAAAAATCACAGTGTAATGGAAGAAGTAAACGGAAATATTGGAAAATATGTTGGTTTTGAAAAATGGAAATATTGTGGATTTAAGAAGATGTTAAATGCAATTTATAGAACAGTAAAGTGAAGGGACTGAGATCAATGCTATTCCAAGACAAAGGGCAAGTAAAAAGAAACCATTAGAGCAAGTCAAAGCACTAGACCAAAACCCCATAGTCTACAATTCATCCTCCTTAGTATCCAAGGAAATAACATATAAAGGGCGATTTTTAACTAGAATGATTACCATTCAAAAATGTCACTCTGCCCAATTGTTACGAGAACATTTGTGTTTAAAATCAATTTAGCTATAAGAATATTTAAGTGGGAGAGTTTTTGTGTATTTAGGTATTGTAGTTTATTTCATTTATTACAATTGCAAGTTGTAATTGTTATTTCATAAAGTACCTAAATTCATTTATAGTTAATATATTTATTGACTATTCACTATAGAAATATCATCAAGAATGAACATCAATCTTTCCAAAACATATTCACATATACGCCCTTTCAAAACCGCTCACGCTACACAACATACATACATACATGCATACATACAACAACCACCAATTACACTGCAAGCAGGAACCTCAACTTGATGCTCCGTATAGAAATCACGTGTATAAAGTTTTTCTCACAATCTGTCAACGGAAATTTACTCTTAATGAGTGGTTTGTTTCAGTTTTCCGCAATTTTCTTTGAAAACGATCCGAATGAGTTTTCTACATACACTTTCAATATAGGGTGAGAACTTTTATTTTAAGAAAAAAAAATGGATTATAGTGGATTTCTGGTAGAACTGCGACCTTAAAGTCCCTCTGTAAAGTGCATTCTGTTTAATATAATAAACAATTCAACTATCTATATTATATTCAGGATTAATAAAAAATACGATGCTAATTTTACAAATTTAAAAACAATAAAATAAACAAAAAGTTGATCGTTACCAGTTGTTAACATGGAAAAAAATTTCTAATATGGGCATAAAGTGACAAGAAGTCGTATAATTGAGAAAGTTTACAACCGTAAGTAACGATGTGATGTGTTTGTATTACTATGCGATCTATTATAGTATTAAAATACAATGTTTCTATGATTTGAATAGAGTAGGCAACAAGGAAAATGCATGTATATTTTAGATTGTTATTGGAATTGAAATCACCAGCTGCAATAATACATACTAGATACCAATTAGAATGGTATGCAAACATACATATATATCTCCTTATAAGTATAGATTCATAATATGCCAAAGAGATCACTCTCCCAGTACTAATACTACCTCTTGTGTGTTAACAGTAACAGAATACCCTAGAATAACTATGATGTAACCAGATATTCCAGATCTAACTTACATCAAGTGCATCATACACTTACATAGCAAGATATGCCAAAAATAATAATAAAAAAAAAATGTTACAATTCTACGCTTAAAAAATGCATTAAATTTTGAAATGCACAGTTATACGAGGACTCGTAATTAATATAAAAAAAAATGCTTGCCCCTACGTTTCTTTTTATTTTATACAACTAATTTGTATTACTTTCTCTTACTAGTAGTAAAAGGGGAAGTATTGTAATCGTGTAAAATTTTCGATATCGAGTTTTCACCGGAAATATAAGTTATGAGGACCCCTGAGCCCAATTTTTTTTTTATTTTTTTTTTATTTTTATTTAAGGCGTCTCAACATCTGTGGTCATTTGCGCCCGGAGCCTTCTCAGTGCACTGCCGGCCTCCGGACAGTATTCTCCCGTTACAGACAACACTGTCCATCACCGAACAGTGGGCTGTAAGGGCTCCTAGGAAGAGAAAATCTAAGGGCAGCACGACTGGATTCGAACCCGTGATCTCCGCGTTGCTAGTCCAGCGCGCTACCACTGAGCTAATCCTTTCCCTAACTCCTGAGATAAAAAGGGGTTTTTAGAAATCCCTTCCCTCCCTGAGCCCAAAAAAGTGTTTTTAGAAAATGGTCTGTGTGTGTGTTTATGTATGTGAATACATAAACACACACACAGACCATATTTCAGCATAGCTCAATAACGAAAAATCGTATAAAGTTTTTCACCATAACACCACCGACGGATTTCCTTAAATATTTGGTACACTAACTATGAATACAGAGACCTATCACTTTTGTTTGAAATTTCTTTCTGAGAAAGTTCATTTAAAGAAGTTTGGAGTGGGGGGGGGAGTGTTTGGTTTCCTCAAAGTAGTCATTTTATTATGTTTAGTTTCTCCAATTAATTTTTATTTTATAATAATTTAAATCTAAGTTTCCACATTTTAGTTCTTTTTCTAATTAATAATTGGATTTATATAAAGTCTCTAGATTGGCGAACACTAATATATTACGCTTCTACTTTATATAATGTATTTCTTTAATTGCACTAATAATTAGTTGGATTCGTTTTGTTAATGTTGTTGCGAAAATCTAGATTTTGAGCTATTGCATAAGATTTCCATCTTTAAAGTACTCTTACAATATTTTGTGGACTGCGCCACATACATAAAATTAAAGACAGTATAAATGAATAGCTACAAACTCCAGGTCAATGAAAAATTTTTAAAACAAAAATTTGTTAATTCCTTTGAGAAATTTTTGTGGGTGATTAACATCAATTTTATTTTGCCCCACTAAGTATAAACGGCGAAATACAAAATGGCAGATTTATTAAAATGGATCTTGCGTTTCCGCTTAATTCTGTTTTGCCTTCTTTTCCAACAATGGAATGAAAATTCTGAGTTTTTTCTTTATATCTCATATTAATTTTATAAAGCAGTAAATATTATGTTAGAAATTAATTTATAAAATACCTACGTAGAAAAAATTAGTAAACAAATAAATTCTAAACTAGAAAATTCATAGAAATAATTAGCTGCAAAGAATTAGCCAATCACGGTGTAGAAATGAAGTATCCAATGTAGGTGTATGTTGGCCAATCAGAAATTTACAATTATCATGTTGACCAAGCCCACATTTGACATGTTCACTTCTACACTGTGATAGGTTAATTCTTTGCAGCTAATTATTTCTATGAAAAATCTAGTTTAGAATTTTTTCACTGATTTTTCCTTCGCAGGTACTTTATAAATTAACAAATAATGCAACAAATTTTTTCATACAAACAAATGTTGAAATGATTGTTTATAAAAAAAAATCAAGTCATTTCCAACATAGTATCTATTGTTTTATATAATTAATGTGAGCTATAAAGACAAAATTCAGATTATTCATTCCATTGTTGAAAAAGAAAGCAAAAGAATATTAGGCGTAAATACAGATCCCAATGTAAGCCCGCCATTTTGTATTTGGCCGTTTATACTAATGGAACAAAATAAAATTGATATTAAACACCCACAAAAATTTCTCCAATGGAATTCATAATATTTAGTTTAAAAACTTTTCTTAGACCAGGAGTTTTTATAGCTATACATAATATTAATTTTATGTAGATGGTGCAGTCCACAAAGTATTGAAAGAGCACTACTATATAAAGGCTGACATCTACGCATGAGCTAATTCAATCAAAATCTAGTTTCTCGCAACAGCATAAAAAAGAAGGAATCGTTCTAATTATTAGTTCAATTAAACAAATAAATTATAATAATAAGAAGCGTTATATATTAGAGTTTCTAAAAACTGCAGACTAAAGTAACTATGTAAATTGGAGTATGAGAAAAGTCTTATGAGTGTTCCAAACCAGAATTTTGTTTGTTTTTAGTTTCTTACTATTTTTTAAACATAAAAAGAAACATTTTTTATATCTCTCAGATAATTTGTATCCATTTCACTATATATATCCATAGTGTATACATCGGAATTGAGATTTGAACTAATCAATGTTTTATTTCTGGTTATATAGTGAAAGAAGAATCCAGTGGGAGTTCTAAATCTGTTTTACTCAAATTCTAATATTGATTCTATGAAAAAATGTGATTAAAATTATAGAAAAGTAAATTCATGTAATTTATATTCCATGCACTTATTCCAAAGCTATATTACTTCGAGTTGATGGAGAAAAGAGGACAAACAACCTAGTATGAAACAGTGTCACATGTATTTGGGGATTTGGGAATTGGTCTCAACACTGAGGACTCAAAGCATATTATTCAACACTCATAATGTCCTTCTCACTGCCTCCCACTCCAGTTCCAAATTAACGAATTTCTTTCAACCTAGTATCCTTTTTACATTCTCTTACTTCTATAGTAAGAGGAAGTATTGTAATGGTGTCAAATTTTCGATATTGAGTTTTCACCGGAAATATCCGTTTTGAGGTCCCCTGAGTCCAAAAAAGTAGTTTTTAGCAAATGGTCTGTGTGTATGTGAACAGCATAGCTCAAAAACGAAAAACCGTTGAAAGTTGAAACTTGATATTACGTTTAGGTATCACCATGGCATCTGACATTGGGTCATCTGTCAAAATTCCTCAACCGGAAGTACCACTTTATTTGTCAATTTTTTTTGCGATTTTCTCAAAAATGGCTCCAACGATTTTCTTTAAACTTCGTATATCAACTACACATACAA
>JAAEAF010005704.1:0-71203 GCA_011037195.1 Triatoma infestans | reverse complement strand
ATCATAATTGATTATACAATTCTACCATCCAAACAAAATTAATTAGAAATAAATAGATGGCCAAAATTCCAAGTTTTAAGAAAATTAGTAAGCCGGAAGTGCGCTTTTCGAGTTTTCGAGTTTTGGTACACAAACTATAACATTTGTCAATTTTATAATTTTGAGAACAGGAGTAAGAGAAAGTTGTGTGAGTGTTTCACACCAGATTTTTTTACGACAAACCGTGCGATATAATACTATTTTTTATAGGCAAGCCTAAAGGTGCAGTTTTCTCAGGACTCCATGAGACTAATTATATTCGGAAAAATATCCACAAGCCAGAGAACTAACTTCTATAGTAATCATGAGATTCCTGCAATTTCTAGTTAAGAATACAATTTTAAATAAAATTTTAACCTTTTTCATAGTTTACAGATTTACTTTTGTTATGATATGAATAATTACAATGCAAGCAATGAACTTACAGATTAAGACTGAAAGCAATGCATAAATTGCATTCCAACTAGCAACATCTTATTTAATCAATAAATAGAAATAAATAAATACATATATAACAAAATGGCCGACAAAACAATAATGTTACTTAAAAAACAAAACACTCTTAACACTCTAGAGATAAAGGAAACAATAGTAACGGTAGTTTCTTTTTAAAGAGCTGAAACCTTTCAGAAAGTGGTCAGCACTTAAGATAACTGATGTTACAATGTACATATAAAAAGTAAAATAAGAGAAAGTAAAAAGAGGTTAAAAAAATGTTACAAGAAAGATGTTAAATAAAAACATTTTCCTAAGACAAAACCAAATAGAAGTAACCATTTTTTTTTACTAATTTTATAAATTTTACCCATAGCTATGCAGGATTACAGTTTGGTATAAAAAATAAATAAATTCACGCCTTTCTTTTTTTTTTTTTTGAAGGAAATAAATCCATGATTGCAAAATGGATTTTGTGTGGATATTTTAACTGAAATGGATCTAGAGTAAATCATAATTTTTTTTTTTTTGTATAACCATTTAAAACAAAAATTATAAATAGTCCGAGAAAATCAATAATTTGTGCAAACTAAATGAAATAATAAAAGTATATATATGTATACCATCATTTTAGATCAATGGCTGACATTTCAATCTTTTCTAGTGTCACTTTTAACCCTTATAGATAACAAATGTCAATAGGTGAAAATATATATATATAAAACGAACTTTAAAGGAAATTTGAAAGATTATTTTGATGTTAATGCCGAATTTTAATAGTATTATACCATAGAGGAATATATTGAAAATTGAAATGAAATTGATGGATTTAGAATATATTCGGCTTACCTAGTGGTATAAATGTATGAATATATATTGCGACGTGTTTTGCTTTCAGCCAAAAATCATATCCGCCCGACTTTGCCCCCAGCTAGGTCTCACACAACACGTCACTGAGGCGTAACGCATCTTTCTGTGACAAGCAATTAAAATTTTCCACCGTCAGAAAGATCAGGATCCACCTACCTCAACTTCAAGGAGATTGGAAGGAGAAGTAGGGGAAATTTTCTCAAAGTATAAAATAAGGGCTAGCTACACTCAAACATTTGGTCTATTCAGTCTTGTACCCATAGTCCGAAACCTTTTTCGAAAAAACGCAAAAAATTGTAATATCTCCGGGTTACCTATTTTTTATAGTAACTTCCGTATCATATATCCTTTGGGGTTTTCTATATGAAATTTTCGATCGTATATTTTGTGTGTGTGATCTTGGAAGCTTTGCTGCTCTCTCTCTCTCACACACGCACACACACACACACAGCGTGAGAGACCAAAACTACTTTTTCCAACTCAGGGAATCCCAAATCTTGTATTTCAGGTAAAAACTCAATTTCAAAAATAGGCCATGATTTCTAGGCCGCTGAGGTAGTTGATATTTGGTAGTTTATATTATAAACTCTATCTTCATGCTCTTGCTACTATCACCAAGATTTGCACCAGCGATGGCTGCAGGCGGACTCCCGTCCAGATCCTTCTGCGCTCATCGCCGCTACCCTCTTACTGGTCAAGCCACAATAATAGTCTTGAAATAAGCTATATAATTAACAATATTGCAGTTTAAGAAAACTACAACATTAATTAACTCACAGCTTATTAATGTATCATTGTCATTGACGGCAGATATATTTCAGGAGATGGTGTTACAATTATTGGAAGATAGTGGAAGTGATGAAAGAAAACCAAGATCTTATACTGAAGGGGTGTTCCAGTCCATCGCTAGCAGCGCAGGATTAATGGTGATTACCTCTTTGAGCAACATTTTCTATCACCAGCATCAGAGACATTTTCCATGGTAGCCTGTGCTTCATTTTGTGGTCATCGACCGGTTTCGGGCGTTCGCCCATCTTCAGGATGCGTTTTTCAGACAGTGTGACAACACAGACTTTGCACAGAGCAAATTCAGTTTTACACACTGACTCAAGGGCAATGTTCATAAAAACCTCTCAATTATGATAGCTCAAAAGAGCAGTTGAAATGGCTCGGACAACTCCTGAAGATTGAAGACAACAATGAAACTGAAAAAAGATAACTAGGGAGTTACCAAAAAGAATGAACCCGCACACGAGAGAGAGCGTCCTAGAAGACGCCAAAATCGGCGATTTATTTTTAATCGCCAAAAACTTATAACCATCCGCAAACCTTATTGTCGAACTGGCTAAAACGGATCAAAAACGGAATATCTTGTCTTATTACATCAGAGATTTTTTCCGGCTCTGCGCATTCAACAACTATTATCTTATTACCCGGCAGACGAATATATTCGTTAGAGAGTTACAATGCTCATATACTTAGAATTTCTAAATATTTCGAGGCTTCAAACATAAGTTTCTGGAAAGAACTAAAGTTTTAAAATCTAACACGTTCGCAATACTTCCTCAAACGGCATCAGTAGAAAGTAAAACTTAAGAGTGCAGAAGTTTGTAAGATGTTAAATCAAATTGGATGATTAAAATGCTATTTATATATATCTATGTAGTAGGTGGAGGAGAGTACATATAGCACAACCCAACTGGAATGGAACATATATCTAGTTTTGTAAACTTTTATTACTACACACAAAGTTATACCGGAAAACTTGTAGAATATTGAACAGTAGCAGAAAATAGAAAACATTTATAATTCAACAAATTTATCCAAGTTGTTACATAACCGACTTCTCTCCAGATTAAATTTAAATTGAAAGTTAAAAAGAATAATTTTCCAAACTGTCATGCCACAATAATGTATAACAATCTTTTATAAGTTACGTAATATATATATACGCCACCTTTTTCTTTCTCCACCCACTTCTATTTCTAGAAAAACAATTTTTTGATGATGAAAATAATAGAATAATGATTATAAAGATGTAATATTGTGCGCAATACTGGCAAAATGTAATCCATCACATTATCTATTTTTATCTATTGTCTTTCATTATGCAGTCAGTAAATGTATACAGGTAGATAGAAAACGACGAAACATACTTATTTAATTAATTCTGCCTACTTTCTCTTACGGAAGATTACTATAAAGAAAAGTGTATACTGAATCTGAACATAATGAATCGATTATATGAATCAGTTTTTGGCCAGCACAACTCAAAAAGTAAAAAGTCATAAGAAGTAGTTTGATCAGTTAAGTTAGGTTTGGATCAGGAGTTTGTCGTATTTTTTCACAAAACTACAACTTTCTCTAATCTACTGAACTAAGAAATGTTCCTCCTCACTGATAATGAGGAAATTAATTATCCTTTAAAAGGATGTCTGATCCTATGTTTCCACAACTTTCTGAGCTCTTGACAGCAATTACTTGATAAACCCCTTTATTCAAGAGATATATTGCTCCGAGAGTTTTACAGTTTTTTCAGTCCCTAGAGTATCTACCTCAGAGGAAAAAAAAACTACTAAAAATTATATGCAAAGTGAAATCTGACTCTGAACATTATTTAAACAAAATAATAATAATAATAATAATATTATAATCCCGCCTTGGCAACTTTTACTCCAATATACTGAGTGAGAATCATGCTGATTAGTTTGTAAAAACATTTTAATTATAAACTTCATAAATAATTTTTAATCTTTTAGACGTATCACAATCAGCCCATATATTATTTCCAGCCCAATATATAAATAGTATTTTAATATTTATATAAGGTTGTCGTAAAATGATAAGAATAAATTATTGTTTCATATCATATTTAAAATTAACAAATTATAAAATATAAGGGAGGAGTGGTACCGCTAAACAAACAAACAATAAAAATGTCATATATCAAACTTATCGAAAATTATTACTCTACATTTTTTAATCCTAACTAACGGTTATTATAAACAGGAAGTATTCATCTACATTTGCTTTTACTTTCTATTACTCCCTGGATAAGAGGAAGTATTGCAATCATGAATTCAAACGGAAATACGTGTTTCTAGGTCCCATGAGGACGGAAAAATGTTTTTAATGCACGAGGATTATTCAATAAGTAACGAGACAAATCGCTGTAGCTCAGAAATGGTTTGTTTAATCAATACAATAGTTTCAGTGCGTCAAGTTGGCATCCTTGTACTTAGTTTTAGGTGTTGGGGAGTATTTGGTAATAAGCGTAACCTCAAATGTAATTAGTTAACCATGGCGAGTCCGCTGGAGCATTACACCTCGGACGAATAACGCTCAGTGATTAGATTTTTAGTTGCAGAGTGTATCAAAGGTAGTGAAATCCAAAAAAGAATGGAAGGATCGTTCTATTCAATGTTGACTGATTTGAAACCTAGTTTCTTTGGGCGGCCGTAAGTTGTCTTGGAACTCATCTCGCACAAGTTTTCTTGTACTGCAGCTTATTCTGAATAAGGTTATGGACAGTTCCAACACTCGCGTGCAATTCTTCAGCTTATCAGTTCAACAGTAATACGCCTGTTGTCCTGATTTAAAGCGTTAGTGTGAAATTTGAGCGAGGAATCCGGTCGTCCACTTCATTGATCGTCACAGACACACTTACACGGCCACTTTTAAACTGTTCTACCCATTTGTAAACGTTCGAACGGTTCAAACAATTATTCCCTTACCCTTTCAACATTCTTTTTTGGATTTCACTACCTTTGATACACTCTGCAACTAAAAATCTAATCACTGAGCGTTGCTCTTCCGAGGTGTAATGCTCCAGCGGACTCGCCATGGTTAACTAATTACATGTGAGGTTACGCTTATTACCAAATACTCCCCAACACCTAAAACTAAGTACAAGGATGCCAACTTGACGCACTGAAACTGCTGTATTGATTAAACAAACCATTTCTGAGCTACAGCGATTTGTCTCGTTACTTACGAATGACCCTCGTGTAATATATATATATATATCAAAATACTAAAAATGAAAAGTCGCACAAGCCCAAACTTGACATTCCATTTAGGTGCTACCATTGCATCTTACAACAAGGTTTCGAGCAAAATCCAATTAACAGGAAGTCAACTTCAATGAATTTTTTCCCCTTTTTTTTCGATTTTCTAGAAAACGGTTGTAATGATTTTCTTTAAACTCCGTGTAATACCTATGTATACATTAATATCTCTTATTTTTATTTTAAACAATATCCAGAGAGAATTTATTTTGTGGGCTGTTTTGGAGGAACAATAGCGCTAAAGCTTTCCTGTAAAATAGTACTTCATTTCTAATAAAAACAAGAGAAAGCGGTGAGTGTTTCATATAAAGATTTTTTTATTTAATTATCCAAACCTTTGTGGAGTATGTAATGCAATGATGGTTTATGAATAATTATAAGTTTAGAGCAAACCTATTCAAAAACCAGTAAGGGCAAGTGTTCTCTAAAGAACTAGCGGGTAGGGTAGAAAGAGAATTCTGGCCGCTAATATGCTTATGTAAAATAAGAGCGCAATCCTCGGTCGGTCAATGGGTCAGTTTGATGATACTACAAAAGCTTTTATAAACGCTAACAAATATGAAATTCGTATTTAAGGGTAAAGAGAGCTTGTGAATTACAAAGCGCCCTACACATAAAAGACGGCGCTAATAAGCCACATCGTCTGTATAGTAACCTCTCCTTCTACCCATTCCACCTCACCTGGCCATTCTTCTCTACATACCTCTATGTTTTTGGCTTCACTACCTTACATACCACTACATACATTTTATACATTTAAATTACAATACCTATTCAATTTCAGCAATATTGCTGCACAATATAAACAAAACAATATTTTTTTTGTTTTTGGAATAGAAAAATTACTCAAATAGTCTACCAAATTGGAAACCACACAATAAATGAACATAACAAGAGACTAAAGCACAATAAATGTTATTCAGTCAACTGGCATTTAATTGATGTTTTATTGTATAGAACAATAATAATGACAAACCTCTGTACTCTACCCTATAACCTTTGTTTTAAATTGCCATTTTTTTTGTTAACAAAATATTTAATGTCCTAATAAAATAAATTTTCATATAAAAAAAATAATGAAGATTTAGCTCGTTGATAGTTTATTGGTTAGAGGCATGGATGCAAAGATGTTACTGTTGCTGGAAGATTCGAATCAATAGCTTGGGGGCTAGATGTTGACTATTTATAATGCCTAAGGTTAAAGATAACTAAAAAAAATCGCAATAAAACCCCCCTAGATTTATCATTTTAACATTAAAAAAAAGCTCTACTTTCGAACACACTTATATAAGACTTTTTCTCAACGTAATAATTCTTTCGAATCTAATCTACAAACCAATTTAAAACTTGGAATTCGTATCAAGACAAACGTCTGACCTCCACCAAAATATTTATTTCAAATAAAAATATTATTTTATTTAGTACATTATCCAAACCTAAGATATTATAATCCAGTCACTATTGCCTTTCTTTTCAGGCGAGCTTAATGTGTAACAACCAAATTAGGTTCGTGGACAAAGAGCCGTGATTCTATGTGCAACACACATACGACAACTATACTAGAATCAGTGTAGCCAAAATCTCATATCTCTTTTAGAATAGACAAATTATTACATATTTGATACAATAATCATATTTAATAGTATTCTGGAAAAGTAAACTTTCTAGGGGGTCTCAACTTCTCTATTACTTTTCTGAACATACTTTACGATCAACATTTTTTTTTAAACTAATATAAAATTTAGCAGTTGTACGCGGGACTCGAACTGGGGACCTTCCAGTTACAAGTCCATGCTCATAACCACTACACCAACACCCTTTTTATTTTGTTTTTATCTATGACCTGCAAACTCACTTATTTTAGAATTATGATAATAATTCTAATGTTTACATTTAATCTGCTAATTGAATTGGAATTAATAAATATTCTTATCTCGCACACTATAAAAACTTAAATAGGACTGCCATTTCTGTTGCTGACTTAAATATGAATAGTGTCTACTTAATTGGTATTTAATAAATAAGAAATGAACCTCTTCATCACTAGATAATAATGGTGGAAATTTCATCGTGTACAAATAAAATATAAGTTTATGCTTAGAATGGAACTATAAGCTTTTAAAATTTAATTCTAATGTTTTTATAGTATTTACAAAAGTTCCAAGTGTGTAGCACCACATGGTGCTGGCAAGTTTGTTAACTAATCAAATGACAATTTGAAACAGTGTGCGGTTTGTGTGGGCAAGTGGTTGTGGTAGGTCTGTGCTATTAGCAGCACGCCCATACAACCGGAACTAGATATAATTAGAGACAAATCAAATGTTAAACGCTTGTGATAAATAGGGACACAACTAACTATCTTCACATATATAACATTTCCAAAAATATTTTAACTAAATATAACTTCTTACATTTCTTATGCAATCCTAAATAAAGTAAACAATATTCATAAATTTATAATATTACGATAATGAAATGCTTCTAACGAAAAGAGTGTACATTATTCGCAACGTTATTGCAACAATTACTTTTCATGAATAACACAGCGAGTGTCGGCAATTACGAGGATTTAATTGTGTTCTCTTCTATAGAATACTAAATTCTTTAATTATTTTCAATTGTTTCAATTAATATGGAAAAATATGGTATGAAACACTCATACGACTTCTCTTACTTATTTTCCATGATAACCTGCTTCTTTTTGTGATCATCGAGAGGTTTTAAGCGTTCTCCCATCATCAGGATGTTTTTGTTTAATCGTGTAATAACATAGACTTGTACAGAGTAAATACAGTTGATACACTGGATTTTAAATGTCTTTTGTTATGACCTAACTAGGTTAGGAGGGGTGTTGCTAGCTGAATGGGAAAACACATGTTTCGGTCCTTTAAAGAGAGTGTTCCCTTTTAAAATGGAAACATCAATGAGTGGGGATGTATAACTATGTTTTTTGAAGGAGATTTTACTTTGACCCATACCATCTTATTATTTTTATTTATTAATTTGTAACAAACAGAGCGAAATAACACGAAAGTGTCAACCGTGGGCCACTATGGAATAGTTGCTGATAAGAAATGATAGAATTCGAGCTGAATGATCGTAAGATAGTATAGATACATAACTATATTGAGCAAGTAATCTATATAAGCAAGTTTATTTTATAATTATGCATTCCATTCCACATTTGACCTTTCACACACATTCAGATACACCATCCATGCACGCACGGTATACTTAAAGATGGGTTCTTTCTTACAAAGAAGCAGGCTATCACGGAAAATGTATCTGAATGCTTTCCAGCTCACCGGAACCAACCACCACAACAATAAATATAGAGATTAGTCTGATTTGCTTCGAAAGCGTTACATTTCATTTGGAAATTATTATTACTGATGTAAGGGTGTTGTGAGGAGATGTTGGTTGTTGATGATGATAGATAAACACCTTAAGATTGGTTTAAGATATGTAATTGATATGTGTATATATATAACTGACTGCCAGGGACTTTACACTTTAGAATTTAGAACTGAACTGAACTGACAGACTGACGTGGCTAAATGATATGTACGGAGTGTGAATCAACAGAATGATGTCTGATGTGTAAGACTGATTGAACAGAATTCCCTTTGACTGTGCTCTCTCTCATATATATATATATATATACATTAGCCGAACCTCTCCTCTCTGTGCGAGAGGGGCTGTTTCTCTCCGCTAGAGTGGATGAGTGGTGGGGGTTCACTGGTTCACTAAAACCCCTACACTGATAAGGAAAAGTTTGAAATAGATTTGGAAACCTATATTATAAGGCTTCATCTATTATTACACACTACTTCTTGACTTAATAATGGAAATATACCCTTTTCATGTTCGAATAGTACATTTTTCGTGAATTTGTACGCATCAAGTTATAAGTTAATTACCTAAATTTATAAAAAGGCACTTCTTCCAAGGACACAAATTCAAACTCAGTATTTTTTAATCATTTTTAGCTGTCCTTACAAAGTCTGAAATGGCTCTATCTAGAGAGGAAAGCCATTATTAGTCCCTAACCCTCAAAACCCCATAAAATCAATTTCATCAGAAAAATATTTCAAATAATAGAGATTAAAAAAAAAAAAAAAAAAATCACAAAAAAGTACTTTCAGTTAACGGATTCTGACAGAAACTTTTATGTCGGATGTACAAATGTGCAAATGTGCAATGTACAAATGCAATGTACAATATACATATCTACACACAAACATTAAATCAATCTATTTAAATAAACAAACAGACCATCAATTCTGGCCTTGATATAATTCTTTTTCCTTCAGATATGCACAAACATTAAATCAATCTATTTAAATAAAAAAACATTTTTCGAGGGGACGTCTGAAACTTTTAATAAGTTTTAGTGCAGCAATAACTTTAATAGAATACGGAGTAAGTAAAAAATAAATAAAAAAACAATAATGACTACAAATCCACTAATTACGTGATATTTATACAAATAATGAAGGAAAACTGGTTTTACTATTTACACACATCAACATTTATTAGGTTTCTAACTAATTAAAAGGTAGCTATGGTTGGGTCCAATTACAGACTCCAAACGTGCAACCAGAGTATAGAGCTAATAATAAATCAAATCACATGACTACAAAATTAACTTTAACCTCAGCTAAGAGCTTGGTTTAAAGCTAAAGAGAAGGATGTGGTAGACTGTTTTTTTTTAATATAAGGATTTAGAATATACCACAGAGGAAATGTAAGAAGCGTGTTACAAGGGAGGAAATGTTGCGTGGAACTAGAAGGGTTTTGAGAGGTTATAGGTCAGTCGAGGTAAAAACAATAATGGGGTCTATGAGAGAGGGTGCGGGAAAGATATTAAATTTAGTGCTGGACTGGACAAAAGTTTTTTTTGCATGTTTATGATTTAGTTAAAAAAAAAAAAAATTTATTATGAGTGACATTAAGGATTTATTAATTTTTCATTATGCAAATTCTTTATAAACTTTCTCTCCACTCTCTCTCTTTCTCTCCTCTATATATATATAAAACAATTAATTTTAGAATTAATTATATATTTTAATAAATATAATTAGTAGAAAGAGCTATATTAATTATGTTGGTGATTATTATAGTGCAGAATAAAAAGAAAATGCTAAAAATAAAGCCACAAGGTTTGATAATAGAACTCTGGTGTACGACATACTCGTAATGTATAACCATAAAAAATGAAAAAAAGAAATATTTTTTTCTGCTACAAAATATCACTAAAATCCGAAATTTCTTTTTCTCTAGCGAGTGAAAAGTCACTATTTTTCCTTAAGAAAAAAACTTTAATTTCACCACTTTCAATTTCTGCAAATTTCAATAAATACAAATCTTCCTTCTTTTTTTTAAATAAACTAGCCCAAAAAAATATCTTTAAGAAAAAGTAAGTCCTTATATGGAAAATATAGTTAACTGATATAACAACATGACAAGCAACAGTAAACATTAACGTAATATTGTTAAACATCAACTTAATGTGCTATAAAGTTAATACAAAGAATGATTTCTATGATAACCTGCTTCATTTTGATAGTAATCGACGGATTTCGGAGCGTTCGCCCATCACTAGGATGTTTTGATAAACAGTGCAAAACTGAGTGAGTGATTGGGCTAACGCCTCGAAATTGGTCCATGTAATAGAATCTCACAGGGCAGAGAGAGAGAGAGAGAAACATAAAATTGAGAATCTCATTCGCCACGTCCAGGCCAGACTAGAGTGGGAGACTCGGTACATATACAACTGAGCAAGCCCTACAGAGGGACAGTCTTTCAATATACAACTGAGCTAGCCCTACAGAGGGACAGTCTTTCAATATACAACTGAGCTAGTCCTACAGAGGGATAGTCTTTCAATATACAACTGAGCTAGCCCTACAGAGGGACAGTCTTTCAATAGTCTTACAACGCGGTTAACAACACGTCAGAAACCGACTACTACACTCACTCTCAATCTCTAATTTCTATTCAAGTGGAAAGACCTGGCAGTTTATGTTACTTTTTCATTATACAATGTTCAGCATATTTCCAGTTTAATCTTGGCCACAGTGATACTTTGCCGGAAGAAAATACAAAACATCAGGGAGCTACTAGGTCAAGGGTGGGTGATAACCTACCAGTAACGAAGGTAACGAAAAGGCGGATCAGTTGGCAAAAGAAGGTTGCTTAATGGACCAGCCTGTGGGACTTGTGCCGTACAGAAATATATGCTCCCTGGTAAACAGCACCATGAATGAGATTCTGAGGGATCTACACAAACATCAGGCAGAAGGTAAAGCTTGGACTACCCTGTTCGATCGACCGATCCCTAATCACTTACCTCGACATGTGTTCACTGCCAATTTCAGATTGACGACTCGCCATGACTACCTCTACACGAGCATTTGCATAGGATTGGAGTGGTACGAAATGCCGGATGCCCACTTTGCAACGATGGCACACTGAACGGTGAGCACCTCGCTGTGTACCAAGCTCTGTACCAGCAGCGTGAAGATGCTGCCGAACAAGATCCCTATTACGCTAGAGCTCTCTTATATTGGGTTGCCCGCGACAGAATGGCTACATTGCCAACAGTTGGCGTTAGATAAAAGAAAAAAAAATTATTTCCAGTTTATTCATCTCATAAACCCAATTCTCTCCTTCTCATATCCATTATATCCATTTACCACAAAATAAAGCAGACTATCAGGAAAAAATTCTTGATTTTTTCCAGGCCTGCGGATCCCATCACAACAGTTTCTGAAAGTCACTTGACCAGTCTTTATCATGCAAAAAAAAAAAAAAGTGTGGGACACTCGCACGACGTTCTCTTATTGTAATTTACACAGTTGCTTCAGATGTATAATTCTACTAGCTTTGAATTTACATGAATGGGAAGAATCTAACTTTATAAAATGACTTTTTTTTTTTAAATGAAAAAGTTTTTAGCTGAAGTTTAATAAAAATCCCGTCGAGCTTATTTTTGGAAAAAAATCGCAGAAAACTGAGAAAAAAACTGTTCTATAAAAAAAGCATTTCCAGTCAACCGAGAAACTTCGAGAATTTCGGCAATATATTTGATTCTGATTAATACTATATGGATGATAGAATCGCGAAATCAATTATAATACCATTTTAGAAAAAAAAATATAAGACCACCCCTCCCCCAAAGTGTCCTTTAATGAATTTTCCCGGAGAAATGTTTCAAATAAAAGTTCTAGCTCTTTGTGTGTGTAGTTAATATACCAAATTTAAAGAAAATCTTCAGGGAGCTATTCTCTGAAAATCTCAAAAAAAAAAAAAAAAAACTGAAAAATCCATCAATACTGTAACGTTTTTCCCTCTAAAAAAAAGCTACTGCAGCTAGTTTTTAAGTTGGGTTCGTATAGATAAAATACTCTAAACTTCAATAAAGAAAACACAAATTTATTGTTATACACAATAAATTACAAAATACAGCACTTAGTAATAATTACTTCACAGTTTAAACACAAAAGTTCAGTTTGTTTACTTTTTATACACTTTTCACAAACTAGTGACTTCGTTTGTAGCTGGAAAAACTCCCTCAACTCTCTGTGGTCTCTCTATTTATACCGGTAGAGAACCTTCTAGACTCTTCTCAATTATTCCAGAGAGAACTAGAGCACCGCCAGCGCTTCCTGCGGCCACTAAGAGAACCTTAGGTACCTGCGTTCTCTCCTAGATGGCACCACTGGCTGCGTTACAATACTTTCTATTGGCTAATTTTGTTCAAAACCTTCTTTGTTAAGTCTCCTAATGGAATTTAAACGAAATCTCAAGTTTGAACTTTCTGGGACTTTTTTAGTTTTTGAGCTATGCTGACTATACACAAAAAACACACACCAATTTCTAATAAACCCTCTTTTTCTTGTGACTCAGGGGCTTCAAAAATTTTTTTTTTAAATATATATATATATATATAAAATAAAGAAATGTTTATTACCGACAATACTAGATATCGAAAACTTAACACGATTGCAATACTTCCTCTTATAGCAAGTAAGAGAGAGAGAGTAATACGATCTTTAATTTCATAATTTGAACATATGTTTCCAATTTTAGTTTCTGTTTTGTGTTTGTCGAGCAGCATCCCCCCCCCCACTATTGTATAATTTTAGTTATAGATGCACATAGGGTAAAGCTAGGAGAGATGACGGGGGTAGGAGAGAAGACGCAGGCTTTAATTCTCTTGTTTGCCACCACGTGGCGTCATAGAAGTTAGTCCAGGGGAGTAGAGAGATCAGAAGCGAATGAATTTCAAAATTCTTCAGTTATTTTGTGTGTTTTTCTGTGTTCTAAGAACGCTTCAACTATATCTGGTGAATAACTGAATTTTCATAACGCTTAGTAAATTTTTATATACTATATTAATTGTAACTGAAATGAAAATTTCCTGCTGTCGTAAAGTTGGACTCATAGACATAAAGTTTACCAAGTTTCATGTCGATCAGCCATGTTACCTTCACAGAGGAGAGGTCTCCTACCTATGGTGCGTCATCTATCCTACCATAGTAGGAGAGACGGCCAAATGTAGTGTATTTGTATTTTGTTTCTGCAATAAATGAGAATGTCTTTATTTTGAAAAAAAAAAATTTTTTGCACATAATAGTAGTTGACATATGTTTTATAAGAATTACCCCTTTAATATATCTCCTGTATTTTGATACAGGACATAACGTTGAAATGTGCGTCATCTCTCCTAGCTTTACCGTATGTTAATAAATAATTCTACTTTGAGGAGAAAATGTTTGCAACTGTTTTCGAAAAAATCGCAGAAAGGTGAAAAAAAAACAAAAAACAGTCAAGTTAAGTGGTTTCGATACTACTACCGGCTAACGGTTTTTGAGCGAAATTTTGCAGTGCGCTTAAGAAATTTAAAGGATATTATGGCTAATTTGAAATTTCCACACAGTTTGAAAGTCCCAAACTAAAATTCTTTAATTTTTTAAGTATTATTAGATAAATTTATTATATTAGACCAAGGGCTAAGTGAACTACAAAATAATATATGGTAAAGACGCACATTTTTGTACTATATTTTCAATTAAATCGAGGAAAAGAAAAAAAAAAAATTATTAATATTTATCTTCCATATATTACGATGGTCAATACATCATCCATGCATACACTACATTTACATACATTAATATATGACCGTTCTACACTATGTTCTAACATTAATAATTCATCAAAAGGAAAAACTTTATCAAATAATAATAAAAACAAACTAACAACTGCAATGGATGAATAAATAATCCCCCACTACATCTGCAAACTGATTTAGGTTAAGGGTTGGAAATTTAAAAAAAAAATCTGGTGTGAAACAATCACACAACATCCTCTTCCGGCAGTAATAATGGGGTGTATAAAAAAAAAAAAATGACCGTTTTTCAATAAAAAGGCAATTTTTAATTACCTTTTTATGAATTTTTTATTATGTTCAAAAATTATTCACTGTGATCGATTGTTATATAACCATCCCTGGCATTACCATTTCTTTTTGAATAAAAAAATCTTCACTCCATTTTCAACTTTGGTGAAATTATTAGATTTTTTTTTCCGCAAAGAAAGTATGGTCTATCAGGAAAGTTCAATGCTATCAGGTTCTTTTAATTTTGTCTTTAGTCTCAAGGGAAGAATGTGGCCAAGCAATTATCTTGCTGGAAAAAAATTAATCATTGACTTAAGCCGAGTAAACGTCTGTGCTGTTTTTGAGTAAATCTATCTTGTTGATGACAGTAAAAGTCATGGAAATCATGGAAAGTCCATTGAAAATAAATTCGTCCTTCACTGTTCCAGTTAACGACTTTTTCTCTAACTGCCTTCTTAACCGCAATCAAACCATTGACCATTTGATTTGGATCACGTGGTTTCTTTTTTGTACGCTTTTATTTTATTATTTTTTATTATTTCTTTTCTGAAAAGATTAGTTTTGAGCCACCCTGCACTGATCCAAATCAAAATATAAGGCTGAATAAAAGTTTTTATTTTAAAAATTTGACAAATTATACAAAATAGACGTATAAAAAAAAAATATTATCAAATCAGAAATCTCAAATATTACAAATATAACGAAGCCTAAAAAACACATTTATAAGTAAAAGCAGAATCAACATGTATTCCTCTGAGGATGGCACGCTGAGTGCCGAAACATAAGGATAAAAGGAAATTTCTGTAAAATATTTTACAAATGGGAAAATAAATAAAAAAATCTGGTGTGAAACACTCACACAACTTTCTCTTACTCCAGTTCTCCAAATTATAATTGACAGCTTTTATAGTTTGTGTACCAAATTTAAAAAGATTCGTCGAAAACTGAAAAAATTGTTCAGTAAAAGCGCACTTCCGGTTTACTAATTTTCTTGAAACTCGGAATTTGGCCATGTATTTATTTCTAATTAATTTTGTTTGGATGATACAATTGTATAATCAACTGTGATAGCACTTTAGAGAAAAATAACCCCACCCCTCCCCCAGAAGTGCCCTTAAATGAATTTTTCCTGGAGAAATGTTTCAAATAAAAGTTGTAGCTCTTTGTATGTGTAGTTGATATAGCAAGTTTAAAGAAAATCTTCGGAGCCATTTTTGAGAAAATTGCAAAACGTAAAAAAAAACAACTAGTAAAGTGGTACTTCCGGTTGAGGAATATTGACACATAACGCACCGTCAGATCCCATGGTGATACCTAAACGTAATATCAAGTTTGAACTTTCTACGATTTTTTCGTTTTTGAGCTATGCTGTTCACATACATACACACACACAGACACACACACATAACACACAGACACACCACACACACACACAGACCTTCGCTAAAAACCACTTTTTTGGACTCAGGGGACCTCAAAACGGATATTTCCGGTGAAAACTCGATATCGAAAATTTGACACGATTACAATACTTCCTCTTACTAGGAGTAAGAGAAAGTAAAAATAAAAAAATCTTGGCTGAAAACTGGTTCATTACATACATCATCACCCTTTTTAAGTTAAGTTAAGATGGCAGCTAACGGTGTCATTAGACACTATCAGTACTGCAGCAAGTGCAGGAGTATTTGTGTTTGACTTTGATTCGACAGATACTCTTGCAAAGTCTAATCAACGTCATATAATGGGCGCCCTGACCCAGTCTTTCTTTCTAAGGTAGTATCACCACTATTACATTTTTGAAACCAACGCCGGAAAGTACGCTGATCAAGGACATCTTCTCCTTCGATTTCACAGAGAGCAACATAGCTTCAGCAGCTGTACGGTTTTTTTCAATAATGATTTAAAATTACTAAGATATTGTAATCTAAAGTTATGGTTTTCTAAAACAGTTCACAACTGAACTGATTAATACAATAAAAACATTCAACTGAGTCTAAAGATTATATGTATGTCTTTTGTAAATATCAGACGTATGTGGGTAGGTTTTTTTACAGTCCATGGAAATTCTTTATTATCTATCCATATAAGAAAAAATTCACAAATTTTCTTTAAAAATAGAAATTCTATTCATTTATCCTGCTAACATAAATATTAGAGATGGCAGAGAATATACAGGTATTTTTACCAAGGTAGCAGTCGAATGATTACATTGTAGACCAGAACTCAGTGTAAATAACATTGAACCAACACAAATAACACATGCACAATTTAACATCGCAAATTTCTCAGAACTCAATAAAATAAATTTTCCAGGGAAATATTTCAAATAGAAACTGAATCTCTGTCATATTTGTGCAGTTACTATACATTCCATAATTATCAGATTTTCTTTGTTGGCCGTTAGTTGTAATATGAGAACAAGAATTAGTTGGCTTCTCAACCAATTCAAGGTAAAAAACAAAAACGAAGAAAAAAAAAAAAAAATTGTTTGTAATTGTTTTTTACTAATTAACAGTTCGACTTTTCGACAAACTTTGTTTGCGTTCTTCAGGAACAATACAGAAATAAAGAGAAAAAATTATAACATAAAACACAAACAAAAAACAAAATACATAGGTGATTACAGTAGGACTGCTAAGTCTGTAATGAATTAGAGACCTCATTACAGACTTAGCAGTCCTACTATAATCGCACCTATGTATTTTGTTTTTTGTTTGTGTTTTATGTTATAATTTTTTCTCTTTATTTCTGTATTGTTCCTGAAGAAGGCAAACAAAGTTTGTCGAAACGTCGAACTGTTAATTAGTAAAAAACAATTACAATTTTTTTTTTTTCTTCTTCGTTTTTGTTTTTTACCTTGAATTGGTTGAGAAGCCAACTAATTCTTGTTCTCACATTCCATAATTAATGAAAATAATTTATTATTGTAGTCGTTTTAGAGAAAATCCCCCCCCCAAAACCTCAAAAACTTATTCAGTTAAGTTACATATCATCTAGTTGACCAATTTTCCTTCAAAATTTAGAAATTCTAGTAATAATATGCTCATGTAATTTAATAATATTATTATAGACAAATAGAATCATAGTAAAATGGTACTTTAAGAGGATAGATTAATTTGCTGTTTCCTCCCCTAAAAATAATGTTTGAAATAAAAGTGATAGTTCTTATGTACGTGAATGTTACACGATATTTAAAGTAAATAGCGAAAAACTAAAAACCTGTGTATCAGATGCAGTAATGGTGCCTAATCGGAATATAAAGTCTGAAGCTTCCTGTAATTTTTCTTTTGAGATATTTTGTTCACACACACACACACACACACACACACACACACACACACAAACCATGCGTTAATGTTGCTGGTTACAAAAGAGGCCACAAAATATGTATTTCCGGTTAAAACTCAATTTCGAATACAGGACAGGAAATGCAATATTTCCTTTTATGTCTTTAAGAGAAAGTAGAAAAAAAAAACAAAAAAAAACGATATGCAATTGATGACGAAATAGAAAGATTATAATATCTAGTCCCATCCATGTCCTAAAATAAGTCCACCTTCTTTTAGAAAGGTCCAGCTAAAATAAAATACTTTGTAAAATAGCAAAGAATCGCCTTTCTTATCAAACAGCCATGACGATTCATGGAACTGTTAAGTTGCGATTTGCATTTAGCTGAGTGCCAGCCTCTGCAATTAAAGTAACCTCGTTAATGTAAACATTCCATATCTAATATACCCAATGTTTAAAATGGCAAGAAAGGATTGTTTGATTGTCTAAGATAAAACTTAAGATATTTTTTTATCAAGCAGCTCCATGGTATACGGTAAATGGAGATTAAAGTAATAATTTTAAGTCATAAACATTAAAAGAAATAATAAAATAGCATTAACACTTAATTTACATTAAATCTACATTATTAAAATAAAATGGAAAAATGTGTGTGTGCGTGCGTGTGGGTTTATACAAATCTCAAAAAAAAAAAAATAAATAAATAAATAAAAGGAAATGGCAAAAAAAAAAAAAAAAGATTTGAGAACATATAACAAAGTTGAGTTGTTTGGTGCCCTACAATATCCAATTATACTTTGGCTCAATTTTAAGCGGTTTTCAACCCTCAAGCATTCATTCTATTTTAGCATAAAGTGTACTGAGTTGGCAAAAAAAAAAAAAAAACCTTGCTTTTTTCCTCTCCAGTAATTCGCATATTTTTAAATGGTTAAAAAGTCATGAAGTGGGGTGTTGAAGGTGCAACACATTAAAGAGAATTATTCTTCAAATAGCAAAAGTACCGTTTTATATATATATATATACACGTATATATATATATTATTTTCGGTAGATTAAAATACTGCCTTCAAGGATTATTATTATTATTATTATTATTATTATTATTATTATTATTATTAATAAGAAAAGACGAATGGTATATATATCCCCCGTCCAAAAACATCGATTGACCTGTTTCGGATGATCAGCCAAGTTCAACATGTCTTTCTACACACAGACTGTTGCATTATGTAAGATTCAGTGTTTACAATGTAAATGGAAGCAGAGCACTCTATCATGGAAAAAATCTCCGTGACAATTTAGAACTATAGACCCAATCACTCATATCTTCAAAATTTATGCCGAATTGAATGTGATTTTTTTTGTTTTTTTTTTTAATTATTTACATAATTACGCTTAAGGCATAATAATGACCCGTAGCAAGTTAAGTGCCTTAAATAATAATAATAATAATAATAATACCGGACTGAGCCGGTTGATCATCGGACATTGAGCAGCAGAGGCTCCTATAGGAAGAGAACAAAATATCAATTTAATATATTTATTAATAAATGATTAATATTTGAGGAAATTAAATGAAAGCATGTATTCGTCTAATTTTACTTCCTCTTATTCTTAAGAGCTGAAGTATATCAATTAAATTTTCGAAGTTCAATTTTAACCACAATTACTTGCTTTTTAGGTCCCTTGACTACGAAAAAAGTAGTATATGTTTCTGTGTGTATATGTATATGTGAACAGATGACCTTAAAAAATAAAAAAGAGAGCAGCAAACTCAAATTTGATATTTCCCATTCGGATACACTCACATCACATCAATGTGAAACACCTCTCATAATTTTAATACAGTTACAACGTATATTAAACTCGAAATTGCCCCTAACGTAATCTAATCCAGAATTATCTGGATTATCTGGATGTACATAGCAATCATGGAATCTAATCCAGAACTCCGCTAAAATAAATTTGCCGAAAAAAATGTTTCAAGATAATAATAGTGATAATTTAAATGTATACGATTTTTTTTTTTTTTTTGTCATAGGCCATTTTTACGTCAATTATCTGGTTCAAAAGTAGTGTTACAAACTCAAAAATGTAAGAAATATTTTTTGGAAAATTATAAAATAATTAAATATTATAAAAAATTGTGTTCAGTCCCTTTTTCCTTCAGCTGAAACGAAGTTTAGGTTAATAAAGATTTCTACCAAGGAGGAGGAGGAGGAGGGATGGTCATTAAATTTGGTTTTATATTTCATATTTTGCAGATCTTGGCAACTTAGGTTAGCACATGATATGTAAAGTGTTATTTTAATACTTTATCTAACATCAATATCGATTCTGAGCAGAAGAAGAGACACTAACGTAAATAATAGGGAATTACATTAGTTGCAGGGTAAAATATTTGTATATTGCGAATAAATAAAAGAAAATATTATTGAAAATATACTATGAGAGTGAGTACTACGTATTTATAGAGACATATATATATATAAATAGTTCGGACAGTAAATTTGTATGTATGCAGAAAAAGTCAATAGGAAGTATGGTGGCTGGTGGTGCGTTGTAAACATATAATATTGGCAAAAAGTGCTGCCCTCTATCACTATCAAACTTTTTGTAAACATTTCATCATCTCTCTCTCTCGTTCACATATGTCAAATACTGTTTACGTATTTCATGTACAATTCTTTTTTTTCCCCCCCTTTATTTCTTTCTTTTTTCCATCATTCTCACTTTCTTTATCCAACCAATCCCGCCAGGATGTTCACTCACTATCTTCGTCTTTGTTAAATCTACACATTTGTTCATCCATTATTTGTATAAACACAACTGGTTTCAATTAAGTATATGTACAAACAATAGTGTGCTTGTTTTTATCTTACTCTAGATTCAACTGAACTAAAAACAAATCATTACACTGATATCTTTAGGCTACTTGTATACAATGTCAAAGCGAGACTGGTGGTGAAATTCCGACTCATAGCAATGTGTGTGTGTGTGTGTGCTACTCGGATTACAATGTGCGTAGTTATTTTAGTAAATTAACCTATAACTTCCTATAATCCACCCTGACAAATTAAACTGAATGTATGTACGTAATTTGGGTGAATGAAAAAGTGTTGTGAGAATGAGAAACTGAAAAAGAACCAAAACTACTCAAACACGAATAGTCTAAGAAGAGGCTCATAACGATATATTTGTATCGATATCACCTCGATCGTATCTAGTACAAAAATTTTGATCAAAATCCTGTTCTTCCTTTTTTTCCCCACCCGGCAATTTTCTTCTTTAAACTTGGGCATACTAACAATACTCCTAAATACTTATTTTTATTCAAAAATTTTCCCCCAAAAAATGGATTTTTTGAGAGGTCTGTACTATCAATAAACTTTTCTCTGAAGATTTCACTTCAGAGTGCAAAATATTTGTCTACTACTTATATTAATTAAGGTTCACTAAAAACAGAATTAATCAAATTATAAGTATGTAAACTGTAGTATGAGAACGTCTTTGTTTCACACAGATATTTTTATTTATTTATTTTCGAATTCATCCAATATAATCATCTCGGTTATATACACTCGCAGCTGTTATGCCACACATTTCTGACATGTTTGGACCTATCGGGTTAACCAAGCTGTATGATGCATGACGACTAAATAAGGTTTGTCCACTGGTTGATTAGAAAACTGTTAGCCAAATGTCAACTATATGAAATAATTTATATTCTAAGAAATTTCTCTTACATGTTGGAGGGGGGGGCAACAGATGGACAAAGAATCATCAAATAGAACCATGGATTACAAAAAAAAAAAACATATATATATATGCTGAGAAGTCCAGTGTATTTAATTTAAACTAATTAAAACATTTAATTAGTAAACAAAGATATGTCTCTGTATTTCAGACTGTAAACCAGTTAAATAAAATACAGATGAAACAAGAAGCTCTACAAGTGTATACAGACAGACAGACAGAGAGAGAGAGAGATGGGGGAAAACAATCGCTAAAGAATTAATAAGATTATGTGTACATGTATGAAACCTTAGAATTCTTCGTACAATGTTACTTTGCTTGTTAGTTTTATCAAATTATTTCTAGAAAAATTTACTTCAAGTGGGTGAGGTGGGAGGTAATGAAAAAAAATCTGGTGTGAAACACTCACACAACTTTCTCTTACTCCAGTTATCAAAATTATAACTGACAAATTTTATAGTTTGTGTACCAAATTTAATGAAATTTGTCGAAAACTGAAAAAACTATTCAGTAAAAGCGCACTTCCGGTTTACTGATTTTCTTCACACCCGGAATTTTGGCCAACTATTTATTACTAATTAATTTCATTTGGATGATAGAGTTGTATAATCAAGTATGATACCACTTCAGAGGAAGCTGTAACCCTACCCCTCTCTTAAAAGTGCCCTTAAATGTATTTTCCCAGAGAAATGTTTTATATAAAAGTTGTAGATCTTTGAATGTTTAGTTTATATGTGTAGTTTCAAGAAAATCGTCGGGGCCATTTTTGAGAAAATCGGGAAAAAGTGAAAAAAAATCATATTTAGTAAAGTGTTAAAAAACAAAAGCACTTCCGGTTTTCCGATTTTTCTCAAACTCGGAATTTCAACATTATATTTAATTCTAATTAACATTATTTGAATGACCGAATTGTGTAATAATCTGAAATAGCACTTTAGAGGGTAACCTAACCCCACCCCTCCCCCAGAAAGGCCCTTAAATCAATTTTTTCAGAGAAATGTTACAAATAAAAGTTGTAGCTGCTTGTATATGTAGTTGATGTATCAAGTTTAAAGAAAATCCTTGGAGCCATTTTTGAGAAAAACGCAAAAAAGTAAAAAAGTCAACTAGTAAAGTGGTACTTCCGGTTGAGGAATTTTGACAGATAACGCACAGTCAGATCGCATGGTGATACCTAAGCAGAATATTAAGTTTCAGTTTTCTACGGTTTTTTGTTTTTGAACTATGCTGTTCACATACACACACACACACACACACACACACACACACACACACAGACCATTTGCTAAAAACCACTTTTTTGGACTCAGGGGACCTCAAAACGGATATTTCCGGTGAAAACTCGATATCGAAAATTTGACACGATTACAATACTTCTTACTAGGAGTAAGAGAAAGTAATAACAAACCGAAAGAGTTCTTCAAGAAAATCCCCACCTTCCTCCATCATTCTTTAAAGATTAAGATAATCAATTTCCATTAGCAACATTAAAAGTACTTGTAATTTTATAGACTTGTGTTTTTTTTATATTACTGGGTACAAACTAACACTGTGTATCGTAAACACTGGTGACTTTATGTAAACAAAAATTATAATTCAGCGAAATGTTTTTAAAGTTATAATGTTTTTTTTTTTTGTTCCGTTCAATATATATACGTACATTTTTAGGAAGAAGTGAAATAAGTTAAATAAATAAATAAAACATAATATGTTCCAATTAGATGGTTATCGTTCACGTAGTTATATGAATATGGAATAAATGTGATTAAAATTTACCTTTAGCAATAGACTTATTAATTATTACTTGTTTTGAACGAATTCGTAGTAAGAAAATGTTAAAAAAATCTGGTATGAAACAGTCACGTAACTTTCTCTTATTGCATTTGATAAGAGATTAAAATGAGAAAAGTTTTACTAAATGTTTGTTTATTTTCAATTTTCTATCAATTGGCCAATCTAAACATAATAAAATGACTTTTTTCAAGGAAATCATACACTCCCCCCCCCCAAACTTTCGTACCTTAGAAAGAAGTTCCTAGCAAATGTGATAAGTCTTCGTATTTATAGTTAGTATAACAAATATAAATTCAGTGTTTTTATGAATAAAATCTTAGAAAACTGAAATTACTTCTATAAAAAAAAGTAAACAGCACTTCTGGTCAACGGATTTTCCACATACTTAAAACTTTGACAACATATTTAATTCTAATTAATATTATTTATCAGAGACATTTTCCGCGGTAGCCTGCTTCATTTTGTGGTCATCGACCGGTTTTGGGCATTCGCACCATCTTAAGGATGCGTTTGTCATACAGTGTGATAACACAGACTTGCACAGAGCAAATTCAGAGTGTATAAACTGAATTTGCTCTGGGCAAGTCTGTGTTATCACACTGTCTGACAAAACGCATCCTGAAGATGGGCGAACGACCGAAAGCGGTCGATGACCACAAAATGAAGCAGGCGATCACGGAAAATGTCTCTATTGCTTTCCAGCTCTGCGGAACCTAACTAATATTATTTACATGATAGAATTGTATATAATAAATTAAAACAACACTTCAGAGAAAAATATAACCCATCCTTTACCCAAAAAAAACATGTTAAATGATTTTTTCCGGAGTAATGTTTGAAATAAAAGTGGTAGCTTATTGTAGCTTTTAGTCAATATAATAAGTTTAAAGAAAATCGTTGGAGCCGCTTTCGAGAAAAATGCAAAAAAAAAAACTGAAAAATCTATTCAGCAAAGTGATACTTCCGGTTGAGAAATTTTTACAGGTACTTCCTGTCGGATCCCCCATGTTGATACCCACACGAAATGTCGATTTTGAAGTTTCTATACGATTTTTCGCTTTTAATCTATGCTGTTCCACACTCAAAGGCCATTTTCTAAAAAACCGCTAATTTGAATTCATGTGACCTCAAAAAACTGTATTTCCGGTGCAAACTCGATATCTAAAATTTGACATGAAGTAGAGAATTTTGACCATTTTATACGCGAGAGAAGCAAACGAATTTAACGATATTAATATTTCACCCACCGCAGACAATTTTATTAATGTCAGGTTTTTGACTTGTTCAGTGTTTAGACAATAATAAATATTAAAGCAAAAATGATTAGTGGAAATTTATTAAGAAAGGATGAAAAATATAAAAAAGTGATGTGCAGTTAGATGATAGATTATTATCTTACTAGTTGAAGTAAACAGCGATCTTTCAATGGAGTAAATCCAGACATTTTCTTTACATCCAATTATAACGAAACGGTTTCAATAAACATCCTCCTCAACGTTTATCTTTTACAAAGCATGATAAGACGTAAATGCGAAAATGAATAGAAATTAGCAAAAATGATTTAAGAGATTGTAAATATCCTAGTTTTAAGCAAAGTTACATAGTTTTAAACGATTTTTTACTTTCTCTTACTCTAAGAGGAAGTATTGTAATCGTGTCAAATTTTCGATATTGAGTTTTCACCGGAAATATCCGTTTTGAGGTCCCCTGAGTCCAAAAAAGTGGTTTTTAGTAAATGGTCTGTGTGTATGTGTGTATGTATGTATGTATGTGAACAGCATAGCTCAAAAACGAAAAATCGTATAAAGTTCAAACTTGATATTACGTTTAGGTATCACCATGGGATCTGACGGTGCGTTATCTGTCAATATTCCTCAACCGGAAGTACTACTTTACTAGATTTTCTCAAAAATGGCTACGACGATTTTCTTTAAACATTGTATATCAACTACACATACAATGAGCTACAACTTTTATTTGAAACATTTCTCCAGGAAAATTCATTTAAGGGCACTTCCGGGGGAGAGGTGGGGTTAGGTTTTCATCTTAATTGCTATTCCAGTTTATTAGACAATTCTGTTATCTAAATAATGTTAATGAGAATTAAATATGTTGTTGAAATTCCGAGTTTAAAAAAAATCGGATAACCGGAAGTGCGTTTGTTTTAACACTTTACTAAATGATTTTTTCATTTTTTCACGATTTTCTTGAAACCTCTTATATAAACTAAACATACAAAGATCTATAACTTTTATTTATGACATTTCTCTGGAAAAATTCATTTAAGGGCACTTTTAGGGGAGGTGTCGGTTACAGCTTCCCCTAAAATGGTATCATAGTTGACTATACAATTCTATCATCCAAACAAAATTAATTAGAAATAAATAGATGGCCAAAATTCCAAGTTTTAAGAAAATTCGTAAGCCGGAAATGCGCTTTTACTGAACAGCTTTTTTAGTTTTCGACGAATTTCATTATATTTGGTCACAAACTATAACATTTGTCAATTATAATTTTGAGAACAGGAGTAAGAGAAAGTTGTGTGAGTGTTTCACACCAGATTTTTTTTAACAAGAAGCTGCAACAAGTATTCAATGCGATTGACATCCTAATGAAATTGAAACCTGATGGGGGAGGTTAAGACGGCAATAATTTGTTTTTTGTTTTTTTATTAAAATAACAAAAATGTCTTCTTTAAAAAAAAAAAAAAATTGAAAAATTTAAATTTGAATATTATTTAGCAATTCGAAGACTTATACAAATACAAAATGATCAGAATTATTCACCAAATAGATTTACTATAATCAGAAATAAAGAAAATTGCTGAATTTCATTCCCAAGGGCGATTGCTGTTTTTGTTATATTTATTCCAGAGCAAAGTTTCGAGAACAAACAATAAAGAATGTTGATAATACCTACGATTGTATAAAAATGAACACTTTTGTCTCTTAAGAAAAAAAACACACGTTGTGAAGACATTTAAAATAATAAGCTAATTACAATATAAATCAATATAATAAAACCTTTCTTCAACAATCTGACACAAACACAATTTGATGGGGGGAAAACAAATTAAAATTGTCCTGAAGAAATGGTTTAATTTGACTGAACATTGCTATCGAAATCTAATTTAATAGATAAGAATTACAATCGAAACCACATGACATAAAACATATACAATAAATGAATATTTTTACTTAATTTCGATTTATAAAAACAAATTGCTCAATCAGCTTAGATCTTCCCTTTAATTCACTTTTCAAATTTATGTCCTTATATTTAATAATAATAAACAAAAGACCAAGTTATCTCAAACAATACACCCACAGCCTAGGTTTAAAAAAAATTCATAAATTAATTCTTCTGCAAATAAAGTACTTATTCATCATTTAAATTTTTTTTTTTACATCCCATGACTTTGTACGTCCCACATAATAAAAGATAATATTCTATTCTATTTAAAATGATAACGGCCGTTAGTCATATAAAAAAAAATAAAATAAAATTTACAAAGCATAATCGCCCAGCATAATGACCATTGAAGTCTCTTTAACAGACATACAATAAATAAAATATTTATTTAAAATATTTATTTTCTTGAACAATATACAAGAAATAGAAATCGAACGAAAAAAAAAAATTTATGCATAATTAATCAAATAATTTTCATACTAATTAAAATAAATTTACTAATTATCAACATTGCCTGAAGGCTTAATTATTGAAATTGTGAGAAAATATATATTCTTGAAAAAATGAATTATTGAAAATTGTGAGAATACTTATATTCAATAATTATTTATATGTTTGTTTATTTAATATTGGTATTATATTAACTATTAATCTTATATTTATTGAAAATAACCTCGCCTCGCTAATAAATAAAACTACATAGAGTAACTTATTTTCGTTCGTTTGTGTGCAACAAAACTTAATTAAAGACAGATACAATAATAATGTACGAGTATATGTTACCGGCCAAGTATGGAATTCAGGCATTCTATAAAATGCCTAGGCATTTCATATAATACCCTACGTGGTTTATACTCAGAAACAGATTATATTTCTTAAGATAAATTTTGTGTATTTGAAAAATATTCTTTTAAATATTCCTATTATTCATTTGTTAACTTGGGGAAATTCTATTGTAGTGTTTCAGTATGATAAATCATGGTATTCCAAATGGTGTTTCAATAGTTCTGGTACTTTAAAGTAAAATAATTAAACTTGCAAATGATTACTATTATTAAAATATATTTATTAGGCGGGTCAGTTGGTGTAATGGTTATGAGAGCATGGACTTGTAAGTGGGAGGACCCCAGTTCGAGTCCCGCGTATAACTGCTAAATTTTATATTGGTATGAAAAATGTTAATAGTAAAATAGGTGCTTCCGCTCTTGTCCACGATACCTAATTTGGTAGTTGGACGTTAAGCCCGCCTGAAAAATAAAATATATTTTGAAATCGGGATATAATAAAATAAATGGGGGGCTCGTCCGGGATGAATTTTATACTTTGCCGGTAACATATATATTTCCAGGTTTTTATAAAAGGTAAACCTAGAAAAGCAGGTACAATTGAAAAAAAAAGAAGGATAGAGTCCTTCTCAGCAGGTGACGAATTACACACACACACACACATACACACCGATTGCGACCACACTCAAAAAAATAAAATGGCATGAAGCACAAAATTAACAATTTCCCTTTGTCTATCATCAGAGAACTAACTACAATTTAAACAGGACTACATAGGAACTGACTAAATTTACAAACCATACAAAGAACTTTAATTTTTATTTGATATCTTTATCAGAAGATTTTCTTTGTTGGCCGTTAGTTGTAATATGAAAACAAGAATTAGTTGGCTCTTCTCGACCAATTCAAGATAAAAAACAAAAAATCAAAAAAATAAATTTTGTAATTGTTTTTTAATAATTAACAAGTTCGACGTTTCGACAAACTTTGTTTGCCTTCTTCAGGAACAATACAAAAATAAAGAGAAAAAATTATAACATAAAACACAAACAAAAAACAAAATACATAGGTGCGATTACAGTAGGACTGCTAAGTACACTATGTATTGTGTTCTGTAAGTCTGTGTGCGATTACAGACTTAGCAGCCCTACTGTAATCGCACCTATGTATTTTGTTTTTTGTTTATGTTTTATGTTATAATTTTTCTCTTTATTTTTGTATTGTTCCTGAAGAAGGCAAACAGTTTGTCGAAATGTCAAACATGTTAATTATTAAAAAACAACTACAAAATTTATTTTTTTGGTTTTTTGTTTTTTACCTTGAATTGGTCGAGAAGCCAACTAATTCTTGTTTTCATTTTATTTGATATCGTTCTCCTCTACCCCCCCAAAAATAATTTTTAATAAATTTTTGGATGTTTTGAGAGAGAGCGATGGTAGATAATGAGCGATGGTAGATAATAAGTTATTTTCTTTTAAAGTATAATTTCAATATACATTGGCGATTCCAATTTAATTCATGTCATTAATAACAAAATTACAGCTAACTATACTGGAATTTCTGTAATTAGAATCTCAATTAGAATTTTGAGACTTACATAGATTAAGAGAAAACTGTATATATATCATTCCAGAATTATCTGAATGCAATTAAAAAAATAAATAAATACAAATGAAACTTAACGTCTAATTTTTGCTACCTTCCTCTTAACAAACAGCTAGTTGCAATCAACCTTGCGAACTAGCAATTGATATACTCGTATTTCGGTTAGCCAGACATAAAAGCAGAAACCAAAAGTGGTTTGGAAAACCATGGTTCGGTGAGTCTAGTAGAAACAAACAACTATGTGGTGTTATGTGTAGCCTAAGGCAGTAATCATAGGGGATTTATAAGGAATATTGAAAATATCCTAATGTGTAACTAACCTTTGCGGGATTAATGAAAGAATAGAGTTTATTATAATGGTGTGTCCAAAATAAAGTGATATATATAAAGTAGAGTATTTTTGGATAAGATTGTTACCACAGTTGACGGCACCATTTAATAATCCATCTAATACAATATTAGAAGAAACTAATTTAAATATATATATACATACAAAATGACTGAACAGTAAATGTGGCCAACATTAAAATATGACCGGAAGGAAGAACATACATATCCATTCAAATTTTCTTATTTTGTAAATCCATTTTTAAACTTTTCTGATTTTAGATTTAGTATTTTAAATGAGATAGAAAAACAAATTCAATTTTGACAGTGGAGATTGCGTTATTGCAATATCCATAGTTAGTTTAATATGTATTGCCCTCCCCCCTCTGACTAATATATATATAAAAATCTTGGATGAGACACGCAAACAATTTTCTCTTACTTACACTTCTCTTCAATATTCACACATTTTAATTCTAGACAGTATTTTTATTCGTTTAACTTTCTTTCAAAATATCAAATATAGACTCGCACAAACTATGAAGTGTTTGCTAAAAGGAAATGGCTAATGAATATCCCGTATAGATAACATTTTCTAGGAAAAATATTCAAAAAAAAATGGTAGGGTCTATGTTAAGCGTTGTAGTAATTGACAATAAGTTTTCAGTAAAATTCATGGGAACCATTTTCCAGAAATGTTTCTTGCAAAATGGTTATTTCCAGGAATCTGTTTTTAATTCATAATTATAATTTTTCTTCTAGAATCTTGTTGTGAAGGCTAAGAGGAATTTTTGAACTATCTATGTTTTTAACACACACACACATCTGAAACAAATCTTTTTAGTACTCCAGACTCTTCAAAACATATATTTTCGATGATAATCAATGTGGAGAGAAAATTTGGATAGTAACGCAATAAATTCATTTTGCACTTACAGTAGTAACAAGAAAGCAATAACAGAAGAAAAGCTTTAGAGAGAGAAAACACATACAAAGGAAAAGCCCAAATATAAAAACGAAAATGGGAAAAAAAAAGAATACCTGTGAACTAGACTTGATCTTCTCTCGCGACGTACTTCTGGACTTCCAACAGATACCGGTGAACATGTACCAGGTATCGAGGAAGTTGAAGAACTAGTAGCCGGTGCTGCATAACTCCCCCTACGTTCTCTAGTGGCAACAGTGGGCACCCCTAATTGTGGACTAGCTGAAAGTGATTTACGTCTTTCTTTTAACATATCTCGTTCATCAACAGGATGTGAAGATAATTTATTACGTGAGCCCCAATGGCGGGCCCCAGAGGGCCTTACCTCTAACCCGCTTCCCGCTATTTTGGTTGAAAATTTTTTTTTAAATTAAAAAAAATATAGCGAGTGTGTAATAAAAATTAAAAAGGTAGTTTTACTATAATAATAAAAAAAAATGAAAATATAGTATATTATAGTTAGTTGAACGTGATGATGTTCAGTGATGGCTGATAATGATGGCACGAAGAGCTCACTATGGTACCGGTGTGTCACTGGTATACTGATTGTTTAGTAGCACCGGTTGGAGTAGTAGGCAAGCAGCGCGCGGTGCGTTAACAGTGCGAACAGTATGAGGTCGCCTTGGAGACCCTCTGCATCATGACTATCCCCACCTACACATTCATATACACCCCCAACATGAACCCGCCGCGATCCCCACAATGCCCCTATAACGCCGCTAATCTTCCCCTATATATCTCTATTTCAACATTTACTATTAAAATACCATTTAATCTAATATAATATGCTTTAAATAACTACTACTTTAATGAGTTGGATGATAGTATTTTCTATATTACAATACTAAGTTTTCAACTATATTTGCCTTTCCTATTAAATGAATACTAATTTAATGCAAGATTACTGGGGACGCCCCTGTGCATTAAATTCGACTAGATTAGATTAGATGAATTTTAAAAAGATATTTCAATTCAAAATAATATAAACCAGAATAGATTACACACGAAAGATATAAAAATACAAGGTTAAAGAAGGCGATCTTTTTACTTCCTCTTACTCCTATTAAGTGGAAGTATTTTGTAATCGTGTCAAATTATCGATATCGAGTTTTCACCGGAAATATCCGTTTCGAGGACCCCCCGAGTCCAAAAAAGTGGTTTTTAGCAAATGTTTATCACTCTCTCTCTCTGTGCGTGCGTGTGTGTGTGTGTGTGTTTGTGTGTGTGTATGTATGTGAACAGCATACCTCAAAAACGAAAAACCGCAGAAAGTTAAAACTTGATATTTCGTTTAGGTATCAACATGGGATCTGACCGTTCTTATCTGTCAAAATTCCTCCACCGGAAGTACCACAAAACTATTGTTTTTTTTATTTTTTGGCCTTTTTCTCAAAAAATGGCTCCGACGATTTTCTTCAAACTTAGTATATATCAACTACATACGACAAGCTACAATTTTTATTTGAAACATTTCTCTGGGAAAATTCATTTAAGGGCAGTTATGGGGGAGGGGTGGGGTTAGATTTTCATTTAAAGTGCTATTTCAGCTTATTAGACAATTCTGCCATCTAAAGAATGTTAATTGCAATTGAACATAGTGTTGAAATACTGAGTTTGAAAAAATCGGATAACCGGAAGTGCGTTTACTTTACCACTTTACTCAATGATTTTTTTTCACTTATTCGCAATTTTCTCAAAAATGGATCCGATGATTTTTTTGAAACTTCTTATATAAGCTAAGCATACAAAGATTTTACAACTTTTATTTAAAATATTTCTCTAGAAAAATTCATTTAAGGACACTTTTAGTGGAGGGGTGGAGTTATGTTTTTCTCTAAATTGCTATCATAGTTGATTATACAATTCTATCATCCAAAGAAAATTAATTAGAAATAAACAGATGGCCAAAATTCCGAAATTCAAGGAAATTAGTAAACCGGAAGTGCGCTTTTACTGAACAGTTTTTTTCAGTTTTCGATGAATTTCATTATAAATTTGGTATACAAACTATAAAATTTGTCAATTATAATTTTGAGAACTGTGGAGTAAGAGAAAGTTGTGTGAGTGTTCCACACCAGAATTGTTTATCTGTAAAATATGTTAAAAGATATTCGGATAATGAATTCCACAGAAAAATATTGCTTATTCATGATTAGTAGTCGGCGATGTGTACTTGAATAAGAAACGGCAAGCAACTTATATTCTAATCATCAGAGGCATTTTCCGTGGTAGCCTGCTTCATTTTGTGGTCATCGACCGTTTCGGGCGTACGCCCATCTTCAGGATGCGTTTTTCAGAACAGTGTGACAACACAGACTTGCACAGAGCAAATTCAGTTTACACACTGACTGGTGTTTTTAATTATTTTGTGATAGATTTAAAATTATATTTGAGTTAGAATTAAAAACACCAATCAGTATGTAAAATGAATTTGCTCTGTGCAAGTCTGTCTTGTCAGGCGTGGGTGATTACTTCCTTATTAATTATTTTGAGATAGTTTTAAAATTAGATTTGAGATAGAATTAAAAACTCCAGTCAGTGTGTAAACTGAATTTGCTCTGTGGAAGTCAATGTTGTCACACTGTCTGAAAAACGCATCCTGAAGATGGGCGAACGCCCGAAACCGGTCGATGACCACAAAATGAAGCAGGCAACCACGGAAAATATCTCTCGATGCTTTCCAGCTCTGCGGAACCAACCACCACAACTACTATATCCTAATCCTTTGACAAAAATTATATCTTCCCCTAAAACCCATTAAAATTAATTTTTTTTAGCAAAAGAGCTGTTCAGATTTATAGAAAGACCTAGGATTTAACGTGAGAGAATTACTTGCAACATTTTTAAGAGATATATCAATAGTGTATATACATTTCCATTGTGTTTATTCAACATTTCCCTTTCTCTGCTACAAAACATATTTCTTTATAAATGAAGAGACATATCTCTCCTTCTAGGGTACTCCCCAGAGTTTCAATGTCAGTTCTAATTCTGTGTTTCACCATCTCACCCTGGGTTATTTACACAGAACAATATAATACATACATAAAATCTTATAAATCTACTATAAAGCCCACTTTACAATATCTATTTTTATTTACTTCCCCTTCCTTCGTAGTAATTCTTGAATAATAAAGGGCACATAGTAATATCCTTTCATTACATAAATACAAGTATATCTACATTTCCTGTTAAAGAAACTGAGGAAATTATCTGAAAATCTGATTATATTAACGGCTACAGCCAGAGAAATGGAAATTTCCATCTTTTACTTCAAAGTAAAAAGGAATACAAGATTTATTGCATTATTTTTATTTTCTTTCAAAATATCCCAGAGCCTTTAAACAATAGGAAACTCATAATGTCTTTTTAAGTTTTAAGACATTTTATTTATATTTATTTTCTACTTCATCATAATACATCTTTTTTAGATTGAATCATAATCTACTAAAAATGAATTACTTACTTTCTTATGAAAAAACAAAACAGAAATAATATTTTTTTTTTTTGTGACTGTAAAAATATAAACTATTACCACTTTTTTTGCAAGATTTTGCAATAATACGTTTAAAAATTCATTGGTCTAAAGGTGGGGGAGGGGGGAGTTACGAGAAAAACATAAAAAAATCTGGTGAGAAAATCGCGAAAAAGTGAAAAAAAAAACATTTAGTAAAGTGGTAAAAAGTAAATGCACTTCCGGTTATGCGATTTTTTTTGAATTCCGAATTTCAAAAACACATTTAATTCTAATTAACATTATTATATTTATTATATTCAGATGAGCGAATTGTCCAATAAACTGAAATAGCACTTTAGATGAAAACCTAACCCCACTCCTCCCCCAAAAGTGCCCTTAAATGAATTTTATCAGAGAAATGTTTCAAATAAAAGTTGTAGTTCTTTTGTATGTGTAGTTTAAAGAAAATCGCAAAAAAGTAAAAAAAAAACAAAAAAAAAAACTAGTAAAGTGGTACTTCCAGTAGTGAAATTTTGACAGATAACGTACAGTCAGATCCTATTGTAATACCTAAACGGAATATCAAGTTTCAACTTTTTTCGGTTTTTCGTTTTTGAGCTATCCTGTTCACATACACACAGGCAGACACAGAGACCATTTGCTAAAAACCACTTTTTTGGACTCAGGGGATCAAAACGGATATTTCCGGTGAAAACTCGATATCGAAAATTACTAGGAGTGAGAGAAAGTAATATATGAAAACTCCTTTCAGGTAAAGTGGTACATACGATTGAGAAATTTTCGACAGATTGCTTCCTATCGGATCCCAAGGTGATACCCAACCTGAATGTACAACTTTGAACTTACTCCGATTCCATACACAGACCAATAAATAAATTGCACAAATAAAATATATTTCACGCACTAGACAAACGCTCAAAACTTACAACACTGCACAATAAAAGACAACCGTACAATTCCTTACTAGCTCCTATTTGGACATTAGTCCTTATTAATTTCCCAATTATATGGGACTGCCAAAAACACAAACCTGTATCGCATTCAATCCCGTCAATGCTCCCTTCTACGTCTCCAACCTCACTATCCACACTGATCTAAAAATTCCCTTCGTCACCACTTTAGCCAAATCCCGCTACCTAAAATTCCATTCCAAATTATCTACTCCTTCAAATCCTCTAATACAAGCCGTCTGTTCTTCCATTCTCCCCCAAACCCGGCAAGAAGACAGAAATGATATTTTATATTTTAAATAAATTCAGTTTTAAAAAGAAGAATATACGTTGGTTGGCAAAACGCAGTACCGTTCCAAGAGAGGTCGGAGAACTCGGCCACTATTGTCTTTTAACCTCCTTCTAGAAATCAAATATAAAGGGCAGGTTTTAACTATCAAAAAAGAGCATTATTTCACGTGTCGTCTTATGGTATTCATTCGAGACAGTACATCAGTGCCAGTTAAAAGTGTTAAAACACTGAAGTTTAAATCAATCAAGTGAAAAGAGTTTCTGTATAATGATAAGTTAATTCAATATTCACAATTAATAATTACCTATTTGTAAAGTTACTAAATTAATATATAGTTACAATTATTTATTTCAAACAGTGGTCGATGGCCGCGCGACCGTCTAAATACATAACGACGGGTATCTTGAGATACAGCGTAAACACTAAGGCCATAATGGCATATAACGACTGCTATCGCTGGATAGCCGTTGTCCACAACTTCAAGCCAGGTTGTGCGCGCCTAACAAACACGCGTACTTCCATTTTCATTATTTATCTTTTTTACTTGTTGCATGGCTACTGTGCAGTTGTAAAAATCTAAATGTAAAAAAGAAAAAAGTTTAACGCATGACATATTTAAAATAGACTTCTAATGCGAACAGAATGATATAATTGCCTAGGCATCAAATTCTATCAAAATACATTTCTATTAAATGATTTTCTACATAGTTACCATAATAAAGCTTGGCAGGAAGTATGTTTTATCAAAGATGCAACCACTGTCGAGTGGCCGGTCTTACCTGTGCTTCTAATGAAATTCCATATGGCCAATCGTCGGCACCATCGACGGCCCCAACCATATGTTTAGTGGAAGAAGCAAATGGAAAAATAGAAGTAATTGGAAAATATTTTATATTTTAAATAAATTCAGTTTTAAAAAGAAGAATATACGTTGGTTGGCAAAACGCAGTACCGTTTCAAGAGGGTCGGAGAACTCAGCCACTATTGTCTTTTAACCTCCTTCTAGAAATCAAATATAAAGGGCAGGTTTTAACTATCAAAAAAGAGCATTATTTCACGTGTCGTCTTATAGTATTCATTCGAGACAGTACATCAGTGCCAGTTAAAAGTGTTAAAACACTGAAGTTTAAATTAATCAAGTGAAAGAGTTTTTGTATAATTATAAGTTAATTCAATATTCACAATTAATAATTACCTATTTGTAAAGTTACTAAATTAATATATAGTTACAATTATTTATTTAAAACAGTGGTTCTTATTCTTTATAATATTTTAAACATATCTTCTCTTAAATATATACACACATAAGCACTTTGAATACCGCTCGTGATACAAACACTGCACACATACAACTTCACTCAACCAAGCTCAACATTACACATAGATGCCGAAAAATTAGAAGAGGTTAACATTTTAATCATATCAATTCTTATCCATCGTCAATAAGAAAGAAATGCGTAAAAAGATTTGGCCCGTGAATCTAAGAAAAATCCAATGACCAGAATACCAGAATAAGATCATATTTTTAAATAGAAGTCTAATTTTTTATTTGGATATAATCTCAGCCTCCTTAGCTTTTGATGAGCGGCAAAAATATAACTAATAAATCCTACAATACTAGGAGGGGGGGCCTTTTGTTTATATAGGGATTACGATGTCTTCCTTGAACTTGGTTGATATCAAACCCAAAAAAACTTTTTTTTTTAATAAGTGGCCACAAACATTGCTGCTAATAAACCATCACAGAAGAGAATTTCCTCTATTAAACTTAGCAGTTGAAATGAAAAGTAAACTAGCCTCAAACAGGCTCCCCATTAGTTGTGACATCAATATTAACATTTTTTTTTTTTTTTTTGTTCGCTCAAAATAAGTTAGCTGGGCTATTTTATGACCAGACATGGTGCTGGCTGAATAGATCTGTTAACCAGATTAAAATGCTGACTAATGAAACGATTTATTAAAAATAACTGGATTCCATGTTTCCAATAATAAATTGATTCGTGAAATTTAACATGTACCAGACATTCATACATAATACTTTCAATATCCACTCTCATTTCAAATGTTTTCAAATACAAAATGTAGCCAGCAATATTGAGTAAAAAAATTCATGAAACTAATATTAGCAATGGAAACAGATTCACATTCTGGAAAATTATTGTCCAGGAATATTAAAAAGGAAACTTTTTTTTTTTTTTTTTTAAAAAAAGTAACCCGTAAAATTGGTAACACAGGTTGATCTTACTTATTCATCCACATAATTTTTAACCTAATCTACCCAAATAAATATAAAAAGTGTAATTATTAATATATTTTTAGTTGATGGAAGATTAAAAAATAAAATTTAGAGTCCTGTCAATATACTAAAAGGTAAAAAGTTTTCAAAACTCTAAAGTCCTTTAAAAAAGTTAAACCATTATCTCCTTTCAAAAGAAATATCGAACCCAAAATGTCTGCATCATTAAATAATTAACAATTAATTTTGGAACTTCTTCTATCCATAGCACCTACAATTTTATAAACTTATAACTTCCTTCCTTTCTTAATAATTGTTAAAAGTATAAAAATTAAATTTGTAGTAACTCTCTTCTAATGTTTCTATCGTATAAGCAAAATTTTCATGTTGGAGAGAATCATTATTTAGTTGTTTTTTTTAAATAAATATATTCCTCTATATTCTTTAAACATAATATTCTCTCTTTCTCTATGGGTTCTGAGAAAAACGGTACTTAAAAAAAATATATATATAGCTGATGTATTTTAAAATTACCCTTTACGAAAATTGGATGAGTACAAAATAAAAAAAATCTTGTGTGAAACACTCACGCAACTTTCTCTTATTTCAGTTCTCAAAATTATAATTGGCAAATGTTAATAGTTAGTATAACAAATTTAATGAAATTCGTCGAAAACTGAAAACAAAAAACTGTTCAGTAAAAGCGCACTTCCGGTTTACTAATTTTCTTGAAACCCGAAATTTTGGCCATTTTATTTATTTCTAAATTAAATTTTGTTTGGAGTATAGAATTGTATAATCAACTATGATAGCACTTTAGAGAACAACATAACGCCACCCCCACCCAAAAGTGCCCTTAAATGAATTTTCCCAAAGAAATGTTTCAAATAAAAGTTGTAGATCTTTGTATGTTTAGTTTATAAAAGAAGTTTCAAGAAAATCGTCCGAGCCATTTTTGAGAAAATCGCGGAAAAGTAAAAAAAAAACAAAAACTAGTAAAGTGGTCAAGTAAACGCACTTCCGGTCATGCAATTTTTTTTAAACTCGGAATTTCAAAAACAGATTTAATTCTAATTAACATTATTTACATGACAGAATTATCTAATAAACTGAAATAGCACTTTAAAACCTAACCCCACCTCTCCTCCAAAAGTGCCCTTAAATGAATTTTCCCAGAGAAATGTTACAAATAAAAGTTATAGCTCTTTGTATGTATAGTTGTATACACGAAGTTTCAAGAAAATCGTCGGAGCCATTTTTGAGAAAACTGCAAAAAAAAAAAAAAAAAAAAAAAAGTGAAGTACTTCCGGTTGAGAATTTTGACAAATAACGTACTGTCAGTTCCCATGGTGATATCAAGTTTTGAACTTTCTACGGTTTTTCGTTTTTAAGCTATGCTGTTCACATACTACATACATACATATACACACACACACACACACACACACACACACACACACACAATACCCATTTGCTAAAAACCACTTTTTTGGACTCAGGGGACCTCAAAAACGGTAATTTGAAAACTCGATATTGAAAATTTGACACGATTACAATACTTCCTCTTACTAGGAATAAGAGAAAGTAATAAGCTGTACTAATATTGAAATTAGCGAGTTTAAAATTCAAGATAAAAAAAAAATCGGTTGATAAATTTTACCCGATTCCTTCGTATCAGATACGGTTTGGAAGTACCTAAACGGAATACCCATGTTTGAGGTTTGAGGCGATGCCTGTCTATAAGTATGCGGCGCCATGGCCCGTTTGTCTCAATCACGCTCAAATTATGCAAAAAAAAAAACTGGTGTGAAACAGTCACATGAGTTTCTCTTACCCAAATTTATACAGTTATAAGTGACTAATTTACTTCTAGTTTATAATTCTTACTAGACATTTAGTTGTCGTCAATGTAATAAATCAACAGGAGAATCTATTACGTAATAAAACAACTTTTTTGAGGAAAGCATTTTTTTTTAAATAGAGAAAACGGAAACAATTAATCTGTAAATACGCACACTTCCGGTCAGGTCAACCAATTTTTCATCAAAATAGGAAATACTCAGCACACAAAATTTAATGAAATCCGACCTTTTTTTTTTTTTTTTAAATAGAGAAAACGGAAACAATTAATCTGTAAATAAGCACACTTCCGGTCAACCAATTTTTCATCAAACTAGGAAATTCTGGCAAAATATTTAATTCTTATTAAAATTACTTAGATATGAATATTTCCGGTTGAGGAATTTCGATAGATAATTTCTTGTCAGATCCCATGGTGATAGCAAACGTATTGTAAATTTTGATTTATAGTGTGTATAGGTACATACATACATATACAAGCATACGTATATGGACACTCACCAGAAAATAATTTTTACGGACTCAGGAAACCTCAAAACGTGTTTTTTTAAGTGAAAACTCAATTTAGAAAATTTGATACGATCAAGCAATAGCACAAAGTTCAAATAAAGGTGATAGTTTTATTTATATACACTTATCATCTCAAGTTTAACAGTTGAAATAAATCAGAAAAACTCATGAAACCTATACCGTAAAGTAAAATCCGATTATTTTGGTCATACTTGGAATTTTAGTTTTTTTTTTTTTATTTATTTTTTAAATTTAAGGCGGGTCAACATCTATGGTCATTGGCGCCCGAATCTTTCTCAGTGCACAGCCGGGCCTCCGGACAGTGTTCTCCCGTTACAAACAATTGTTTTTTAAAAGTATCTTTAATTTAAATGTAATAGAGCCAAGTAAATGCTATGGCATTTTAGAAGAAACCTTCCACAGCCATTTTCAAGGAAAAATGCCACATATCGGTAAAAATAATTCTCAGTAAAGTTGAACTTCCTTTCGATAGATTTTGACTGAAATCTTCGCGTTAGTTCCGTTAGTGTACTTGACGGAAATAGCAAGTCTGAGTTTCGCTGCTTTTTAATTTTGTCGTTTTTGAAATTTTTTTTTCACACATACATACGCACACACAGACCCATATGTCAAAAACATTGATTTCTAGAATAAAGAGAAAAATGATAAGTCCTTTCATTGATCATTCCTTATTTAATACAGAATTACAGTAGGTTAGTGACAGAGTTCTGATAGTTCTTCACTTTAATTACAAGTCTGATGGAGGGGGAAAAAAAATCACATTAACAGAGAAAACTCGTATAGATGTGATAATAAAACAGGTGAAGCTAAAGGAAATCCATTGGCAGTTATATGTTTAAATCATCTAAAACTTTTTTCTTTAATTTCCTTGATATTCTCCATGTTTCCCAAACACATCAACAAAACTTTCTTTAATTAAAATTAATCTATCTATTTATAAAACATAAGAAAAAAAAAACTTAATAGAATAAACATTGAATTGAATTATAAACTGTACTACCCCTCCCCCGAAACAAATTATCAAGAATAATCAAATTAAACTGCAATAAAAATAATGAAAATTCATTCAGAAAATAATTGTAGATGAGAGTGCGCTAAATTAAAGATGAAATCACTAATGAGTATAAAAAGAGATTGTGAAAGGAAAACAAAGAAAAAGCTTATTTCATTAATCTTATTCAATTAGAATTTTACAACTTCACTATCATCATTAATAAAGTACATTTCTCCTTCTAACAGAACAATGTAGCTTAATTTTAAAATATAAATTAACAAAGTATAATAAACTAGTAAAATATAGCACTCATTGTTTTGTTTAGATAATAGTATTAATTGCAACAACTTTATCTTCAGCTTCAAGTTTATAACTAGAGTGCTGTGACAAAACTATAACTTTTTTATTCAAAATAACATTGTAATTCAAAATGAAATAAAAAAAAGTTTCTTTTATCAAAAATATTATAAAAATGCAAATTCTTTTTCAAAAGACCCATTAAAAGTTAAAAAAGGAATTCTATTGTAATACTTTTGTCATTTTAAAATGTGGGGCAAAGTGTTTTGTTTAATAGCCTAGAAGCAATTCAAAAAATTAAAAGAATTTAAAATAAAACAAAATAATATATAGACACAGAGAAGTAAAAAATATGAATAAAAAAATAAAACAATGCATATGCTAAATGTATTATTAAACTCGTATATCAAACTTTAATTAAATAATTCAAAACAATTTAAATTAAACAATTTTGAAATGCATGTCGAAGACCCGCCCATGTCACGAATCAAACCTCAATTCCTAATTTGTAGCCAAAAAAACTTCCAGTTAAGAAATGTTGACAGATAAGTTTCTGTCGGATCCCAAATGGAATTTCATATATATTATGTACTTTTCGCAATTTTTCGTTTTTGAGTTGTTCACACACACACACACACACACACACACAGATCATTTTCTAAAAACCATTTTTTCGGACTCAGAGGTCATGTGAAAAAACTTGTATTTCTGGTGGAAACTTTATATAAAAAATTTGACGCGATTTCAATACTTCCTCTTACTAAGAGTTATAGAAAGTAAACAAAGACTCACACGACTATCTGCTAAGCATTTCTTAGCTATCAGTAGACATATTTTCTTAAAACTTGGAACTTTAATTATAATTGTGTTTTATGATGCAATATCTACACTAAGTTAATGCAAATCGTTTGGAGCCATTCTCGAAAACAATTGCAATAAAGTGCGGGGTGAGAGTCCCGTTAATAGATTTTGACAAAAAAACTTTGTATCCTTTGATTGGTGATACCTAGTCGAGCTGTCAACTTTAACTTTCCATTTTTAAAAAAAGTAAAAAACGCACACAAATCTTTCAAAAATATATTATATCATACTCAGAGGACCTCAAACCCCATAAGATTGGTGAAAACTTGATTTCAAATATACTGACACAGGCGCAATATTTCCTCCTACGCAACAGAAGGTTCAACACAATTTTTTTAAACATTTATTTATTGACATTTACTACAATACATTTGTATCACATGACAATCTGATAAATACAAGAGTGATTGATTGACATAGTCCTAGGAAAAAAAAAAATGGGAAAATTCTCCCCTCAATGGAGAAGAGGTACTCCCTTGTAATTTTAATTTATTTTCAGAGGAGTGGTGGAAGAGATTATAAATAGGGAACAAAAAAGTGACTGGTAATCAATCCTAGACAATAATACGATACAAATAAAAATTTTGTTCAGTTTAACAATTTCATTAAGTTTTATTCCTATTTGGTATAACGTAGAATACAATTCTGTTTTTGTTAATATAGAAAATATTTACTATTTATATATGATATATTTATTTCTATTTATTCAGCAAAGGCAAGTGACGACAAGTAGTGACTAATAAAGTTATTTAAAAAATGAAAATCATTCTAAATCTTGCCCCTCTTTCACTCTGTTTAGCGCGTTATCTCACGGTTATTCAAGTTACTAAAGATACTTACAATTTTTGACTGATTAATTATTGTAAATAATAATAACAAACTATATGTAGCAATAATAAATCATGTTAAGAGAATTAATTAAAAATATAACGCCGATTATGCGCTGTATATATGGTGAAGTACTTTTAAATCTTGAAAGCATATTGTTTAAGCGCGCATATTAAATGTGTATATAATAAACTATACTTGTAAACATGAATGCTGTTGAAGTAGAACAACAACAAAGCCAGAACATTCAATACTACAAACACATCACATACACTTGTAAAGTCTCACCACTAGTGCAATACGCCTAATTTTATAAACATTATCGCTCTTAATACTATAAACAATAATAAATACAATGTAAAGTAGTTCACAATGGAATTACACAAACAAACTATAAGGCAAAATTGAAACTAACTTATAGTATAATCAAATTAATTTATACAAATTGTACTTTGTTAAAAGCAATAATATAATCTCCAATAAAGAATAAGGAAAACAACAATGTATTATGTATTATTAATTCTACTATTTTCATAAATGAAAGGTATGTTCATAAAAGGATTATTTATTACCTTTTGTTTACTTTTAAATACCTAATTGTTTTCATTTCAATACAATACCCAATAGTCGCTGTTTTTCTTTTGCTGAACAGAATTTTCCGTACAAAGTACATAATTCCAATATATGAAAATGTTTTTTTGGACAGTAAGAAAAACCAACCTACTCTATTTGAACTGATTGATGTTTAATTCTATTTTCTCATTATTTCTCCACAATAACAAACAAACAGTCTTATCTTTCACTTACTTGTTGGTGAAATTATTACCAAAGGGTGTTTCTATTTTAAAAAAATTCAATTTTACTTTTCTTTATTGCTAATGTTATGAGGAAGTATTGCGATCGGGTCAAATTTTCGAAATTTTATTGTCACCGGAAATACGTGTTTCTGGATCCTTCCCCCGTGTACGAAAAATAAATCTGGTGTCACTCACACGACTTTCTCTTACTACAGGGATTAAGCCGATCCCACTTTGCCCACTCTATACGGCTCTGCTGGAATTATGGACACAGACCATCTCGAGGTCTGCAAAGCTCATTGCCGTCCTGTATTTCAAGGCGCAGATGCCATGGTATCGTAGAACCCTATTTTATTGGGAAGTCAATAAGAACATGGGCGGTATGCCCGTCACTGGCATAGGATAAAAGAAACAAACTTTCTCATACTAATAGTTAATACAATTACAAAATCGATAAATTTTCTTTAAGCTTGGAATTTCTTTTTTAGAGCACTTACATAAATATAAAAGCGTGGGGTGGGTTATACGGTTGGTAGGCAACCTTGCTTCAGATAATCACATCAATGTAGTAACATTATAATCCAGAAGACAGCGTTAATAGCATTGCAAGAACGCTTTAATAAAATTTGGAATTTAACGCAACAAACTCCGCAAAACCCCAACAAATTGTCGACAAACCTTTGAGAAGTGTATAGGGAAAAGTAAAGATGATTTTAGCGAATAATCTGTATATATGTTTAAACAAAAGATCACAAAAAAAATTGAAAAACTGCAGGAAGCTCCAAACTTGTTATTCCGGTTAAGCATCACCATCGCATCTGATTTCGCATCAGATTTTGGTCGAAAATCGATCTACCGGAAGTGCGACTTTATTCAATTTTTCTTCCCCCCCCCCCAGGTTCTTTATGGTTTAACTATTTTTTTTTTAACAAACTGCTAGAATTTTATATTTGAATAAAATCTGTTTAAAGAAGGGCAACTTTACTTAGAGAATAGTGTTCTGAGTTTTTCGGAATTTTCTCGAAAACTACCGCCCGCAATGGTTTTGTTTAAACATTTCATTTGAAACAATTTTCCGGGTAAATTGATTCTAGGGTAGGTACATATCTGTGACATTTGATTTTTTTTTTTTGTCACTCAACTACACTGATGGACTAGCCATATCAATTGCCAGTCACGACCCTCAATCATTATTTCCAATATCTCTGTCATACGAGAATCCCACAAATAAATACACTCATTCCAATAAATACATTCATCCCAAAATAAACACCATTTTTACACTTATAGACAACTACCACAATTGGGGTGGAGGAATACATATTCTTCACACCCCGTTGCTATTATACCTAGATAAAAAACAATATGTGTAATATTATTGCCAAATAAATATAATATATATATCTACACAATACTAGTTAAAATAATCTATATTTATAGTTAGCATAATATAATGAATTTTATATTTAAATGTTATTTGAGTTTGTGTTTTATTTTGGCGCTGTCTGTTTGGATTATAGACCATTCGTTAAAAAAAAAAATTTCTTCTCGGCGCACCTTATAAAGTGTGTATTTCCGGTGAAAACTCAACTACGAGAATTTTACATGTTCGTAATATTTATACGAGTAAGAGAAGATAATATTAATGGATAAACACTAGATCTGTATAATACAAATGAATGAGTATAAATTTTTATTATGAAAGGAAGGAGAGTGAAATTATAAGTTTGAAGTGTTAGTGGAGAAGGAAGTTTAGGAAGGAAAAGCGTTAGTTATAATGAAGATATAGCATAGTAGAGGAAGTAGAGAAGGGCACACTACACATATCTCTTTTCACCAACACTGTACTCTAAATCTCTGGGTACTCTTCTCTTGTTCTCTTGTCCCCATTCACTCTGTCTCTCCACCACTAGGGCATTCCTACTCTTTCTGCCTGTAGTTGTGGGCAGACATTTAGAGAGAGAGAGGAGAGATAGAAAATACTCTACTACTGGATATGCAGTAACTGAACCCAACTTTTACATCAACAACCATTCTTCATTTATCCTTCTTCTCTTTCCGTCTTCATTATAATCAACAAATACATCCCTCTTGTCATCATTATTTCTTCCTAATACTGTACAACAGTATATAAAAAATATTAAAATAAAATTATTTTGAATAATTCTTTCGTCTGAAGAAGGAAGTATTGCGCGATCATATAATAATTTCCATATTACATGTTTAAGAGGTCATCTGAGTATAAAAAAAAATCTGAGTATGAAACACTAAAACATGACATTCTCTTTTAACTGTTAATACAACTGCTCAATTTGTCGTAACATAAATAAACAGCGGCCACCCCTCTCTATAAAGCCAAGCAAACAGGGAAGTAAACTGCACGCCAATAATATAGAATCAACCATATTATATATTTGAAATTGAACGTCACAAATGTCGTAAAACCCTATAATGTCAATTTTTTTTTTTGAAAAATTTTATTCTGTAAATATTTGCTTCAAATTTAGAATTCTAGCAATTGTATTATCTAGCCTAATATTATATAGCTGGTAAAACCATACATACATACATTGAATTGAAATACGGTACTTTAAAGAAAGCTTAACGTTACTGTTTCCTCAAAACTCCCGCCAAAAAATCTATTTTTCCGGGCAAATGTTTCATATAAAAGTGATAGTTATTTCTGTAATGTAAACAGTATACGAAGATTTAAGAAACTCGAGAAAAATTGAAACAAATCATTCAGTATAGTCGCACTTCCGTTTGATTGATTTTACCGGAAACCTTTCGTGCCAGATGCGATGGTAGTACCCAGACAAAATATCAAGTTTCAGCTTCCTGCAATTTTTTCGTTTTGGGGAATATTTTATTCACACATATAGACCATTTGCAAAAAAAGTTATTCCCCTTCTTCCGAGATCTCAAAACACGTATTTCCAATGGAAAAAAAAATTTCAAAAATTTGGCACGATTGCAATACTTCCACTTGCTAGGAATAAAGAGGAAGTAAAAACAGTTTTTAGCAAATGGTTTATATGTACTAAAGGGGGGGAAAAAAGCAGACACTCATACGGGAAACTTATGCAATGTATTAAATTTAAACTATAAATATTTTTATAATTTTATCCGTCATAGCACATGCTTCATTTTGTTGGTTCTGATCGGTTTCGGATTTTCATTCATCGTCAGAGTAAGGTTTGCAATCAATTTGTGTAGAGAGATGATTTAAACTATTTGTTTATATCACAAACTATATTAGTTAATTCGTTCAGATTCTGCCAGCATTATGAATAAATAAATTCATTCATTGCTCTTTTATTAACGTCATTTATTAAATAATTAATAATTTAAAAATTAAAAAAATATCAATAAATATATATATATATATATATTTTTTAAGGTACGCCAACATCTATGGAACGGGGCCCTGAGCCTTTTCAGTGCACTGCCGGCCTCCGTACAGTGTTCTCTTCAGTCCACACTGTCCATCACCGAAAAATGAGCTTTAAAGGCTCCGAGAGGAAGGAAAAATCCTTAAGAAACAGCACTGGGCTCGAAAAATTAATAATTTTATTAAAATTAATAATTTATTTAATAAACAAAATTGTATTCATTCACTTCATTGTTTAAGAGTAAATATAGCAAATTTCAACAATCGTTTAGGGAAGAGATTAGCTCAGTGGTAGCGCGCTGGACTAGCAACGCGGAGATCACGGGTTCGAATCCAGCCGTGCTACACTTAGAATTTCTCTTCCTAGGAGCCTCTACAGCTCACTGTCGGTGATGGACAGTGTTGTCTGTAAACGGGAGAACACTGTCCGGAGGCCGGTAGTGCACTGAGAAGGCTCGGGCGCAAATGACCACAGATGTTGAAACGCCTTAAATTTAAAAAAACAAAAAAAAAAAAGAAGCGATCGTGTGCAATTAATTTTAATATTAAATATTTGCGTGGTTTATATCTAATTATATTTTAGGAAAACTACTAAGTTTGTCTTACAAATAGGTAGGTAGATGACTTAATATATTAATGGTTGAGAAACAACCCGGGTATATTATATAACCAATTCAATATAGTAATGATTGAAGAAAACAACCGAGGTACATTATATAATCAATCCGGACAGTCAAATTTAGTACAATGAATATACAAGGAGCAATATTATGTAAGTAATTGATACTGGCGGATAACTTGGGTAAATCTTTAAGGATAAGGAACGAAATAAATATGGAAATAATTAAACAATAAGCAAAGCATGATGGGGAGAGGTAGACAAAAATGGCGTGCAAAATGTGATTTATATCTCTATCTGTACAGTGTAGAGGTGCACATTGCAAACAGTTAATGGTGTATAATGAGGCTCAGCTACGCTGAGCAAAAATATACGATAATAATAATAATAATAATAATAAATTGAAATTATCCATTAAAAAATAGAAAATGATTTTCTTTGTCTTTATGAATAATTAAAAACAAAACGAGTTTGAAAAAAACGGAATAGTGAGAGAGTACGGACTTAAAAAAAAAAAAGGAACTTATTTTGTTTATACAAAATAGTGAAGTAAACAGTGGTGACTGGTGTAAATACTTAACTGACAACATCGATGTGCGCAACAGAATTAATTCAAAACAAGTGTATTCTACATATTTTACAAGTGTAATGAAACTATAAGCACCAAACCGCAAATACTTAATAAACAATTTTAAATTTCCCTTATTTTTTTTTTAATTTAAGGCGCGTCAACATCTATGGTCATTGGCGCCCGGAGCCTTCTCAGTGCACTGCCGGCCTCCGGACAGTGTTCTCTCGTTACAGTGAGCTTTAGAGACACTGAGTTTTAGAGGCTCCTAGGAAGAAAAAATCTAAGGGCAGCACAGCTGGACTCGAACCCGGGTCCTCCACGTGGGAGCCATTCCCTTCCCTTATTATTATAATTTTTGTTAACCATATTATAATTTTTTTTTAAACATATAATAGGAAAATAAATGAATTAGTGAAACATTATTTTTCATAAATATATATATACTGAAACAAAATATAGTGTGAAACACCCGTACTAATTTCTCTTGTTGCAATTCTCAAGAAGCAAACAATAAAGTTTCAATACACTTACAACAGTTTATCACATACTTAAAAACTTTTGGGCAACAGCCCATGTAAGGCTAAGATTTATAGAGACAGCGATTTTTATGGAGCCCGTAAGGACGCCGCGGTTTCCTCGCTTTGCACAAATTCTTTGCACAAATGGGAAATCAAACCCTTGTATTCTCGCACCAAAGGCGAGTACGCTAGCCAATAGACCAACGGTATAATGAAGGGTACAACATGCTTAATATTCTATAAAATTATATAGTTGGGGTTGGAAATGGAATTTTATATTACATAATAGGTCCTTTAGAATGTTTCTAAAATGGGGGAGTGAAATTGTTCGCGTCCGAGATTGTTCTTACATTCCCCCTGGATAACCAAACTAAACGAACATCAGCCGCCAGCGTAAGGTAATTGTACTAGGCTGCGCATCGTACAATAGCTAAATAGCCGACATGGCGTAGGGGGGGGGGGGTTTCTAAATCGATTTTCAATGAACACTATTTGAAATATTTGAGGTTTATTTTATTTTTATATATATATATATATATATAGTTATAAAAATCCAGCCTAGGATTACAGGATCTGTAATATATCAACATTCCACATAACTAAATATTAATAGAAAGAGGCAATAAGACGGATAAATAAATCACCTGGGGGGCAAAAAAGTAATTCTCTACGCTAAACAAACTAAACCGAATCCTTCTGGACAAGATTAAAAAAGTCTACACTAGTCATAGGAAGTTAAAGAAATAAAACCAAACAAGGTTTTATCTCAAGTATTTGTTTAATAAATATTTAATCATTAATAAAGTAAACTGTTTCTCTAAACTGTTCTCAAAAGAGAAATAAAAAATAAAATGTAAAAAAACTTTTATAAAATTAAGGTATTGAGAACAAATTTACATTCATTCTCGGTCCGTTAATAGGATACCTATAACATACCTATATTACATACCAAAGAGATGTTCGAAATTCGAGTTTTGACTGAAGGTATTGTACCTGAATGCACAAAAACTTTTCTTTTTTTTTTTGGAAAATGATCTCGACTGTGATTGCAGAAGCCAGGATTCGGTCTCAAGTTTCAGTCAAAATTCATAAATCAGAGGGCACCACTCTGGATTTTCAAATTTCCTTAAACTTTATGTATTTATTATATTAGCCCAGCACAACATTGTTGTGGATATTTGATAGTGAACTGTCAAGTCCCGTTCAAAGTATTAAAAACCCCCCCTTTATTGTGTGGGGAGCAAATTAATGATCTAAAACGAATAATTTCTAAAATTTTTTGTTTAAAAAATATAATTTCTCTTTTATTTTATTTATTTCCCGAATAAAATATTTAGTTCTATGTAAATACAACATAGAACTAAATTAAAATATGATTCTAAAGTTAATAACACAGAAAATATGAATGGGGAAATGATAAGCCGAAACTAATTCTCACAAGTTAATCACTAGAGAAATCAGAATGGCTGCCCTTGACAGGGTTAAGATGAATAGGTGACCCTAGGAGAGCTGCTGGCAGGCCAATCTGTATGCTACTTTAACACAACAAAGCTGGCCACAAATTCATTCACCAGTATTACAACTACCCACCCCTTAGCAGTAGTATTAAAATATGGACACTACCATAACTTTATGATTCTATTCTAATGGAGAAGTTATAAATAGCTTGGTTCAATTTCTATTATGTTTTATGATTTATACATACAAATTTTAAAAGATAAATCTCATTTTCATGAAACTGATGAGAAATGACACCGTAATTTATACAATGTGTATAAAATTCTTCAAATTTTTCCCTGGTAGTGTAGACTAATTATTTATAATTTGTATGATAGATTATAATTGAACCTACAATATAATTATTAAAAAAAAACTAAACCAAGTTAAATTACTGCTTTTATATACTTATTTATTATCCATTTTTATCGATAACTTAAAGTAAATAAAATAAATGTTTACATAAGTTTTCTTTTTACTTTCTCTAACGGAAGTATTATTGAGTTTTCACCGGAAATATATGTTTTGAAGTGTCCTGACTCCAAAAACGTGGTTTTTAAAAAAATGGTCTATATGAGTGTGGGGGTGGGTCTGTGTGTGTGTGTGTGTGTGTGTGTGTTTAAGAAATATAATTATTATAAAAACTCAAACTTAGTATTCCGTTTAGGTACTACCACCAGACATCAGACACGGAGATTTCGGGCAAAATCCATCAACCGGAAGTGCCACTTTACTGAATTGTTTTTTTTCTCCAGTATTTTGCGATTTTTTTTTTGAACTTGTTATATCAACTACACATACAAAGAGCTACAACTTTTATTTGAAACATTTCTCCGGGAAAATTCATTTAATATCCCTTTTGAGGGAGAGGAGGGGTTATGGCTCCCTCTAAAGTGCTATTTCAGTTTATTATACAATTCTATCATCTTAATAATATTAATTTGAATTAAATATGTTGTCAAAATCCCGAGTTTGAAGAAAATCCGCATGACCGGAAGTGTGACTTTACTGAAGAGGTTTATAAGTTTTTTGTGATTTTCTCCATAATAATGCCGACGATTTTAAACACTAATAAGAAATATTGTAAGACTGAAGAAAATTTGCCATTTCGCAGTAAGAGAATAGTGAGTGTTTCACACACACCAGATTTTTTTAATATTATTTATTTAATAAAGACGTCATAATATTAAAAAAAAAAAAAAAAAATCTTGTGAAACACATACAACGTTCTCTTACAGCAGTTTACCGAATTGAATGAAATTCGTCCGTATTTTTATGGAGAAAATCCAAAAAATGAAAAACTGTTTAGTAAAAACGCACTTCCGGTTTATTAATTTTCTTGAAACTTGGAATTTTGCCAATCTATTTATTTCTAATTAGTTTTGTTTAGCTCGTAGAATTGTATAATCAACTAAGATAGCTCTTTGGAGGAAAACAATTAGACCCTACCACTACCCCGAAAGCCTCCTTAAATGAATTTATCTGGAGAAATGTTTCAAATAAAAGTTGGTCCTGCTATTGCTTACTGAAAAATGGATTCAGTAAAATGGCACTTCCGGTTGAACGGTTTTTATGAAAAGCTTATTTTCAGGTCTCCTGGTAACGAAATATTAAGTTTGAACATTCTGCGATTTTTCATTTTTGAGATATCCTATCACCACACACTCAAGAGACGAACTGCTAAAAACAATTTTTTTTTTTTGACTCAGGGGACCCTCAAAACGGATATTTCCGGTGAAAACTCGATATTGAAAATTTGACACGATTACAATACTTCCTCTTACTAACAGTAAAATGAACGTAAATAAAACTTCAGAAATATAAATTATAGGCTAAAAGCGGACCACATTAGTTTGATAAAAAAAAGTATTTTTTTTAGAATACTAAAAAATTATAAATGAAAAATATAACATTAATAGTTTCTTATAATTTTATCGAATTCACTTTGATAGTAATGATACGATATTTAGTATTTAGGCTGATTGTAATGGCAATATTGAATGGCCAATCTGACATATATTATAATAATAGCTGTTATTCCAATGGGAGAGAATTACTGTATGTAATTAGCTTAGGAGATAACCAGTTATTGATTTACCTAATTCATCAATTTTAGATTTAGCAGGGAAGTAAATATTAAATTCTTATCTCTCGGTTAATAATATTTATTTGACCATATTTCTTATCATGACTTTATCGTTTTCACTTACTTAACATTACTTTTTTGTATGATTTTTATTTCAAAGTTTCATATATTTAAACTATCTGTATGCAGTGCGCTGGATTTGCAAAACACGATGTGAGCTGCTTAATTTGAATTATAAAAAGTGGCGAGTTAATGGGAGGGAGCTATGCTCACAGTGTAATTTAGGCGAAAAAGAGGACACTTTACATTTTTTGGCTAGGTGTCCGGTATTAGCGGAATTTAGATTTGGAATTTTTGGTAAAACAATCCTGGCAAAACATGAAATAATAGATATTTTGAATGGTGCAGATTGGCCAAAGCTGGTAAAATATGTAAAACATTCAGTGCAGTACAGGGGTGAATTAATTTCTGAATTTAACTTTTAAATACATTTAAAACAATTGACTATTTTTGATTTGAAATATGTTTATTATTTGCCCACGGTATGTTGAAGTGTCTTTTTCCATTTTGTATTGTCTCAACTTTATTACTAATTAGAAGGCTTTGTTTACTTATTCTTATTTCCAAGAGTTATTGTATTTTCTTTTAAATCCTTATACCTGTTCTTTGTTTCTCCTTATTTGTGTAATCATTTAATATTTGATTATTATATAGTAACACTTGATAAGCAGACTTGACAGACGGAATACAAATTCCATGTCTAATTATATTTTTTTTGTTGTACTATTGTATTATTGTAAAACGATTTTTTTATTTCAAATATACATTATTATTATTATTAACTGTGAATGGTTAAATGGAACCATTAAATATATAAAAAAATATAAATACGAAGGTCATTAAATAAGTAACGAGACAAATCGCAGTAGCTCAAAAACGGTTTATTTAATGAATACAAAACTTTGCCTACTTTTCAACATAGTCCCCAGCAACATTTAAACACTAGCCCCATCGTTTTTCTAATAATATGTGTTTGCCTCTGGCATAAAATTCTTTGGGTTGATATCGAAGCCACTTTTGCATCTGATTTTTAACTTCTTCATTGGATTTAAAATGTTTCCCACGTAGAGTATCTTTAAGAGGTCCAAACAAATGGAAGTCCGATGGGGCGAGTTCGGGGCTGTAGAAGGATCTCCCACCCCACTTTTTGAAGTGTTTCTTGAGTTAACTATGCCGCGTATGGTCGCGCGTTGTTATGAAGCAAAACCGCCTTTAGACAAGAGTTCACGACGTTTCGTTCGAATGGCAGACCTTAATATCACTGTAATACTGGGTATTGATGGTCCGTCGATCTTCGAGTCCATGCGAGATTCGAGGGAGAAAGTTGCAACTTCAACTGGTCGTCCTCTTCGTTGCTCGCCACAGACACTTATACGGACCGGCCACTTTTAAACTGTTCTACCCATTTGTAAACGTTCGAATGGTTCAAACAATTATTCCCGCACACTTTCAACATTCTTCCATGGATTTCACTACCTTTGATACCCTCTGCAACTAAAAATCTAATCACTGAGCGTTGTTCTTCCGAGGTGCAATGCTCGAGCAGACTCGCCATTGTTAACTGCATAAGGTTATGCTTACCAAATACTCTCGAACAGCTTATGAGAAACTAAGTACTTGACGCACTGAAACTATTGTTATTGATTAAACAAACCGTGTCTGAGGCTACAGCGATTTGTCTCGTTACTTACTGAATGACCCTCGTATGTATGCATAAAATACATATTCAAATATTGCAATTTTGGGGGAATAAAATATTCTAATAATTCACCTAAAACCTAGAAAACCTATGACCATCGAATTTTCTAAGAGTAAGCCTAAGCAAGGAAAAAACCCTTCACAACACATATTTTATGTTCTATTTGACATATTTTATCTTGGAGTGTGTGTTTTTCTAGATGTGGAATTCTTTCTGAAGGCCACTAAATAAGCAAACATCAGATAGAATGTCGCTAGAACTGCCGCGAAGATAATGTGATTAGGCAACATGCTTACATAGCGAATAGTTTTAATTTGAACACAAAAGGAAACTGCATCAGGCCACAGTCCAAAATATCTTTTTTTATAGTGAGGTCCCTGAGTATCTGGTGATGTATGAAGATTTTTTTTATTAACATATTTTGCCTTAACATGACTACCTTAACTACAACCAAAACTTGTGGTACTTGAAATGTATCAGTAACTATGTACTTCTGTGTTTAACATGGACGAAGAAAGTCGAGAGATGCCTAGCCTAGATTGAAAGCATGTTTCAATAGACTGATTGCAATGTCTAATAGCTCTATCAAATATAACTGGATCCTTTAGGTACAGAAACTTCTGATTTCTTTCAACCAAGTGGATAACAATTTCTCCTCTGACAAACTCGACTTTAAGGAAGTAGGAATTTCCTCCAGGGAAATTCAGCCCTACCTATCTGAAAACTTTCTATTTTCTTAAGCCAGAAGCTAGCCTAGCTCCGAACATCCAAATACTAAGTTCATTAAATTCACTCTAACTGTTGCGCTGGACCCCACAAAGATGTGCCCACTATGTAAGGGCGAACAAGAAAAATTTGTAACACTTCTATGTAACTTGTCTAATTTTCTCAGCATCTTCTTTCTTCCCCAGAACAGTTTCTCGAAGCAATCAAAACAATAAACCAGCAGCAAATGAAAAATATATTTTCCATATCATGTCTAGTATTTAAGGGTTTTTGTAATGAACGAATAGTGGATTTTTTTAAATATAATCAAATTATAGTATTCGTTTCAATTCCTGCATTTGTATTCTTGCTTATTATAAGGAAGTATAGCTTCATCAGAATTTTTCTTCGGAGCTATGTACGAAAAAGGAATGCAGCAAAGGATCCGCTCAATCTGGTATTAACAAGCATGCCACTAAGTGGTATCTAGATGGGTCTAAAGCCCTCGAGGGAACTAGGGCGGGGGTATTTGAGCCCAGAACCAAATATTGGAGACCATGGGTTTCCCAGCATCTTCGAGGCGGAAATTTACGCAATAGGAAGGTGCGCTCAGTTTAGGGGATATCGGAATCAAGAGATAGTCATCCTATCCGATAGCCAGGCTGCCATTAAAGAACTGAACTCTTGTGTAATCAGTTCTAAGATGGTTTGGGAATACTTAGGCAAACTTAATGACCTGGGCAGAGATAATAAGGTTACTCTGTTTTGGGTGCCGGGACAACTTGGCGTCTTTTGCGGAGTAGCGACCAGCTACTCTTGGAGGAACTTCTCGCCTCTGGAACATTCTCCCAGGACTAAGGCAGGTTAAGACCTGTCTGGTAGGTTTCGGGTACGGAAAACCCACTGCATCTGAAATGACATAGTAAGCCCAGGCTGGTGTCAGGAGGATGTGGTAAAACCGTAGGGCAGGTTCAGGAGTTTCTTGTTCATGCCCGGGCCAGTGACCATTCTGGCCTTTACGTAGGGGACTTGTTCCCTCTACGAAATGGTACCACGGGATCGTGAGCCAGCCCGGCGGAGTTCTGTCTCCGCGCTCACGAGTTGAGGAAAGGTTTCGTGATGGTCGAGGATTCGCAGTGATGATGGTAGAGTCCCAATGTCTCTGTTTTGTGGGAAGAAGCTGGCTGATTTGCCTTCGGGAATAGTTCCGCCTTCTTCCATTCCCTCACAACATGTCTGGTAGGTTATAACCAAGAAAGGTCGAAGGCCTGTATTAGTCTATGTAAAAATAAAGTCCGTATTCTTACGAATTTCCTTACGGGGCACTGCAGACTCCTGAGGGGATTGGGACACCTGAGGAAGTTGGCCTAGAAGACGATAGCACATGCAGATTCTGTGGGGAGAACTCTATTACAGCTCTCAAAGAAGAGTAGCCGGGCTGTTACCAGGTGGAGGAGAGGGAAATACCTCCCACCAATATTCTAAGATACCTTAGGGAGCTTAACTTGGAGGGAGTGCTATAGATGAGCCCCAAATAAAATAAATTCTTCCTTATTTATTTCTTTTAGTGTTCAGTTTTATTAATTCATTATTTTTATTATTGTAGAGACTCTATTATATAGGGTATGAGCCTGATAAGCCCATGTTTTAAAGCATAAAATAAAATTATAAAACATAAAAATTTCCTAAAAATGTTTGAGGATGCACTTTACCACTATCGAGGTGTGCTTTATTATTTGACAATTATAAAGCGAGATTTGCTCAACTTGAACAAAATAGCGTAGTATTAAATTTTCAAGTGAACACTAGTTTTTCTTTATTAAAAGTTCATAAAATAATTTCATCTAAAAATGCCATAACTACTTTAGAAAAAAGTGCTGATAAAAATCACTCTAAAGAAACATATTCTGCAGATTATAAAATAATTCATGCGGTTTGAATAAAATTCATATCTTACGAATTCTGTATTTTGTGTTAGTGTACCTTCGAAATGAAGCTTTACTCACTGAAAATCTTGTATTTTATCCGTCGTAGCATGCATATTTCTTTTATTCCTGAACGGTTTCCGATTCTCATCCATTATCAGAGTAAATTTATCAAGTTCGCGTTGAAGTGAACATGAACTTGATAAATTCAAAATAAAAAACATTCAAATAACATAACATTCAAAATTATCATCGTGAATCTAGCATGTTGGTTGAGTATCACGTAGTAAGTCGGAAGAGACATTATATATATGAAGCTTGATTGCACTAAGAGAAGAGAGACGAGTGATCTTCCATACGAGATCTTCAGTCCAGGCTTACTATATTATTATTAAGATGGCTAGTATGCTGTTATATAGACGGAGCTAAAGAACACTATCCATTGGTATCGACAGCACTCCCTTCTTTTTATAAATCAGTTATTTTGTTTAAAATGTCTTTATTTTTCCTTCTACTTTTTAAGCGATAATATCTTATGGGGCAATCCTTTAATATACAATTTATACTTAAAATCAAGGATTACATTTGTAGATAAAATATTTATTGAAGAAGAACTATTGATGATAAATAATAAATAAAGGAATTTTTTTTCACAGAGCGGTAGAAATATAGTAAAATAAAAATATAAAATAAATGTGTACTTACTTCCGTTTTTCCGATGAAGAATTAGCTACCAGATCATATATTTGAGCACCATTTTGTGACGTGTTCACAAGGAATAATGCCTTTTTATCTGTAAAATAAAAAATAATAGATATTTAAAATAATTGACAATGTACTACTAATTAGAATAAATGAAGGAAAAATGTCACTAACAAAGATATATAGGTTTGTTTTAACTTCAGGCATTTCACATGCTTGAAACAGGGCAATAAAACGTCTTGTATTTAGGGGTGTGACAAACCGAGGAGCAAGATATAGACCTTATCAACGAGGCAAATTTTAAAGAGAACAGCTGTAAACAATGAGTTACAAGAAAAGATTTTAATATGACAATTGAGTAAATACCCTTTTACCACTCGAGTTTAGATTTGCCCATAAGAGCGGAAGCGAGTGAGGCAGTAAACGAAATTTGTAAAGGACTTCATTCTATGTAAACGGAAAAATGAAAAAAGCTAGAGAAGTACTAGTACTAGGAGTTGAATCCTAAAGAAAAGTGAAAAATGATTGGCTGACTATTTTGCTTAAAATTTTCTAAAACATTCCAATTAACAAATATACGAATAGATTCTTGTCTAATTCTTTAGTTTATTGGTATTATTAAAAGGTTGATGGTATAATAAATTATATTTTAATATATTAGAAACAAATATAAATAAGTTTTAAGTGAAAAATTCAAGCGGCTTTATAAGTGCTACGAAGTTTATGGTTAGTCTACAAAGTTTATGGAAAATCGGAGCGTTTTCAAGGAAAATGCAAAAAAATAAGCCAACCATTCGGACAGTTACATTTCCAGCTGACAGATTGTGAAGAAACCTTGTTGTTAATACCAAGTTTGACCTTTCAGTGAATTATCGTTTTTGTGTTATGCTATACTCTTGACTGAATAGCAAATAATTGTTCGCTATCTACACTCACATACATATGGAACACCATTGGCTAAAAAGATTTTTTTGGGTATTTAGGAACTTGAAATTATGTACTTCCGGATAAAAATGTCACCAGAAATTTGACATGATTGCAATCTTCCTCTAATGGAAGTATGAAAAAGTGGTAAGGAAGCATAAATGAGATTTGAGTAGTGAGAAAGTAGAGCTTTAAATGCAGGCTCGTCCTAACTCAGCAATGTTGTATCTGAATGGCAGCTGATGTTATATATTTATCAATAATTCAACTGTGATATTTCCATAAAGAAACATCTGGCATATTTCTTCATAATCGATAATGCTAAAACCTTTTTCATAAACCAAGATAGGGTATTTATTGTAGTTGGGTCCGCAAATATCGGAGATATCCTGATAGTCTGCTTCATTTTGTGATGATCATACCCTATACCTAAGATAACTACAAAATGAAAAAGGCTATCACGGATAATATTTCTGATACCAGATGTGTACCTTATTTTATGAAGAATAAAGTGGAAGAAGAAAGATCGGAATCCCTGGAAATTATTAGCTAGTCAACAATTTAAATTGGGGAATTCTTACTGTCCCCTTGATTTGGAAACAGAAAAATGTGTGCAGTTTACATGATAGCGCTTACCAAAATGATTAAAGACAAAGACAACCTATATCAAGAATCGAAACATGTTTGCACAAATAAATGGATGATAAGTTATTCTGCATACTAAATTTCAATACTGCTTACTTTCACATGCAAAAGGACGATGAAGGTGCAATGGTGGAGACACATGCTGCATACAAACACACATAACAGTCTCTACAACTGAACTGACTTAGTTTAAAAAAAGTGGCGCCATTGTTAAAGAGAAATTTTGGTTGGAGGGTTGGCAACACTGTATAAGCACCCTGTGTTTTTATATATGATGGTTAACTATGTGTAACCTGTTGCAGAGATTCATGTAACATACAACATAAAAATATACAGTCCATTTATGGTCGGAGAAGTGACTCGTCTCAATTTATTACCTAGACGAACAACTCCATAACATAGCACTTATGGCAGAGATTCTTGGGTAAATTTTTACAAGAAGTACTGGGACCGTGAACAATTTTGGAAATTAAATTTTCTTAGGAAATACACATTTTGAAGTCCTCTGAGTAAGAAAAATAAAAAGTTTGAATATGTGGATGGGTCCGCGATGCTGGATAACATCTGGTATTTTATCCCTCGTAGCATACATAATCCACCAAGATCGTCTAGAGAGTTCACTTCAAGTAGAAATTATTTAATTATAAGTTTAATGCTATTATATTTATTCACTGATATTACTGGAATAATAGTAAAAAATTGCTATCACATACACCACATTCAAGCATTTAGCTTTAGTTCCTTGAATAAAAGAATAAGTGAAGTAATTTTTGCCTGTTTTTTGCTTTTCCAAAAAAATAAAAAAATGCAAACACACGATTTTTTCAACAATAGAATACACTCACATCTCTGTATCCCTCTAAAATAAGTTTTTAAAGAAAAAATAATAGTATCAGACCCACATATTTGCATTGTGTATACATTACAGTTCATCAATTAAAACTGCTTTCGAGACACTCTTGAATAAACTGAGCTTCCGGTTGAGAAAATTCTGACGAAACCTTTCTATCGGATCGACATGGGATAGGGGCACAATAGATCTTTCAGGTCGCAGTGCAATATATCAAGGGATAACCTAAATAAATTTAAGTTTGGGACTTCCTGCGATTTCTCAGTTTTTTTAATAACTTCCTGTGACACAAACGCAGAATGTATTTTCGGTGTCAAATTCACATATCTAATGGGATCGCAAGACTTCTTACTACTGCAGTAAGAGAAAAAAATAAATGCTTCTGGATGTATGGTAACTCCTTATAGAGTTGTACACGAAAATATTGTTTTTATATTGCTTAACTTTTCAAAATACATTAAAATAATCTGTAAAGAAATAATTTTATATCCAATACATCAAAAAAATGGATTCAACTTCTGTGATTCATATCAAAAGGGGTGCTAATGTTAGGTACATTTCAAGAATCTAGTGTCAGCTCCTAGTTATTACAAATAATTTATTTATTCATTATTCATTGAACAGAATAGAACATTTCAAAGAAATGAGGTCATCTTCAACTAGTATTTATATTTACTTCATGTCATCTGTTATTGAAAAAAACCATATTTAAACCCATTCTTGTGTGAAACGGTCTGTTTAACTTACAGTAGGGTCTGTGTTTAACCCATTAGCGCACAAATTTATTTCTAATGTGATTTTTTTTAAAGATTTTTCTTCAGGAACAATTGGTATTAATAAAGCTAATATTATGAAACATCTTCAGCACTCTCCCTTCAATAAGTAAAGAAAAGTTTACTGGGCGCTTATATTGGGTCAATGTTCTTCAGTAATCCAGCGCTTTTACTCTTTTAATGAATATGACTTTAACTTTCATAGTGTCTGTGTGGATTCTTTAAAAAAAAAAAAATTTTTTTTTTTAATACCAAGGAGAACATTTAAGAATTATTGAGAAAATATTTTCCATTGTACATAATATATATTTTGTCAAGAAAAAAAAACAAATGAAAGTAAGTGAACCTACATATTTACGTTAAAGTTCTTATATAATTTACTTTGAACAATACTGTTTAATAAAATAATAACAAAAACAACAAAATAAATTAAAATTGTGATATTAGTCCTTCTAGTGTATATTAAAAAAAAAAAAATTAACGGCGAAATTTAGGAAACACAGTGTAACATCACACTTTGAACAAAAAGTCAGCAGCTTTCCGGTACAATTGAGCATTGAGATCTTCTTTACTTATCTCGTTTTTTAATTATAATCCTTTCTCATCCAACCGTACACATCTAATACCTTTTTTTTTTGAGGTTTGATCAGCGAGTGGTCTTCCGATACTTTTTCTTGCATTACCAAGTTTCAAACATATAAGTGCTCCGCGGTCATAACTTCGCCGTGGTTACAGAGGGGACAGGTGGGGGAATCCACAACGCCAATGCGGTGGAGATGCGCCTGGAGGTAATCGTGACCAGTCTTCAGGCGGAAACAGGCCACACTCACATTTCTTGGTAAGTCTGGAGGTAGAGGGTTGTCTAACAAGCTTTCCCATTTTCTCTCCCTGGCTGCCTCCCGGTAATACTCCAGCAGTAAGTCCCCGGTCCTCGCACGAATCAGCCGCTTCGCTCCATGGAGTGTGATTGGCTGCATACATTGGGGCATGTGCGATCCCTGCTTAGCCAAGAGGTCGGCCGCTTCGTTGCCCTCGACGTTACAGTGCGCGGGTACCCACTGCAAAACCACCCTTGCGCCTCTCGAAATAATTCTGTCAATTAAGGTTCTGCATTGAATCACGGTGGGCAGCTCCTGTCTTGAGCCTTCTGTCAAAGCAAGGATAGCAGCTCGGGAGTCCACAAAGATGACAATGTGGGAATCCTGCCTCTCCACCAAACATTTGAGAGCCAAGAGCAAAGCAAAAACCTCTCCCTCGAAATTAGTCCCCACTGCCCCGACTGGCTCGGCGAGTTGAAATTCTTTGGAGAAAACCCCCGCTCCAGCATTTCTGCTGGCTCCCTGCGCAGAGCCATCAGTGTAAACATATAGCCAGATAGCTGGGGGGTACCACCGATATACTGTTTCCAAGAAGATGCTTTTCATTTCGTAAGGGGGGGTAACGTCCTTTTGCACAGTGCGCAAAGGCTCAGCGATCCTGCAGCAACCTTACAAAGCCTTATCAGATCACTCAAGGCTGGTAGGGGCTGACGTGAAAGTGTCAGTATCTCCAGACCATTGAGTTGTAGAAGCTTTTCGGATTTTCTTATGAAGCCTTCTTGCGTTTTCAGTCTCTCTGCTGGAGGGGAGTAATTTTGCCAGTATTGACCTTTGCTTCGTTTAAGTTTTTCATGTAGCCTCAAGGCAGCTGCCACTCTTCTACTTCCTAGTGGCTCAACTCCGCTTTGAACTTCCATAGCCTGTATTGGTGTGGATTTAGCACCTCCCGTAATGATCCTCAATGCTTTGTTCTGGGTGATCTTTAGTTTATCCAAGGCTGTTTCTGATGCAGTTATGATGAGTTCAGCGCCATATTCCATTGTTGGCCGAACGTACGTCTTGTAGGCTAGTGATAGCACATCCTGCGAGGCTCCCCATTTGGAGCCTGCCAAACGCTTTAGAAGTATGCACCTCTTTTCTCCTTGGTCGGTGAGTTTATTAATGTGTTTTGTCCATTTCAGCTTGCTGTCAAGAACCATTCCCAGATAGGTTGCCTCCTCAGTCCGCGCTAGGGTGGAATCGCAGTATCTTAGCCTAACGTCATGCTGTTTGGTGGAAAGAGTGAACAGTTGGTAAACAGTTTTGGCGGTGTTGACTGTCATCTCGTTAGAGTCCGCCCATATGCTTAAGGCCTGAAGTACGTCGTTTAGACACGATTCAAGTGCTGGGATACTACTGCTGGTGGCCCATATAAGAAGATCGTCAGTGTACAATAGTGCTTTAACGCCAGGGAACCTGCTTAAGCACTCCAGAACATCATTGATCATAAGGTTGAAAAGGTATGGGCTCAATACAGATCCCTGAGGTAGTCCCTGCTTTATCTGTCGATACGGAGAGGTGTACCCTTGGTACCGCACCCGTATGAATCTTTGAGCCAAAAAGGAGGAAATGCTTCCAAAGAGTCGCCCCGATACACCCGCCTCAATCAACTTACTTAGGAGTTTCCCTAATTAGTTGCACCTATGACACATGCATTATCGCTCCATTTGAGAACTGTGATTTCACTGTTAGTTTCAAAAAACATATGCACTAGTACCTCTTTTAGAAAATGTTTTATCTATGTCCAGATAACAGAACGAAATACGATTTTTTCTAAGAGTTCCGGTAGCACGAATCTCCAAATTTTACAAGTCACATAATTAACTACGGGATGCAAAAAAAGGATAAAAAAAACTATTTGACTCTTAGGCTCGGCAACTGAACGGAACACCGAATCAGTTTCACTACTCGACTTCCAAGTGGCATTTTTGTTGATCCTTCTACACTCTGCCCAATACAAATCAAAGTTGTAACAATAGCCTTCACTTCCAATAACGCCCAGAGCTTATAGCCAAATCGAATAGGCTTTCCTCTCAAAAATTGTTTTATTGGATGATGGTAATAGTTTCTGACCATCATTTCAGAGAGATGTACCTCAAAAATACCAAATTTTTGAAACTTTAAAATAATTTTTCGGATTAGATTACGTACTTTGAAGCCAAGATCATTTTTTATACCTGCTGCCTCTTTATTTTTAGCAAAATGAATCATTGTTTTTATTACGTTATATCTAGTTCGGGGCATACTATTTTACACAAAGGGTATCCCTAGATCTTCTCTTCAGACCAATAGTCTCTTTCACTAGAAAAAAACAGTGGTAACTCGAAAAAAACAATAAATGTTTTTAACTCGTCCAGTCTAATTCGAACATTTGACTTTTTTTTTTATTTCTTTAGCATATTTCTCAGTTTCACTTTGATAAAATCAAAAATATCCATAGTAAAAAATTGTTCAAATATATCTGCAGAAGTTAGACCTTGGAACATATTTTCAATATTACATTTTGCTGCATTACCTAGGCTACACCAAAACTATATTTAGGATCTGTTTTTGACCAGTTGCTAAAGAATCCACTTTAGGCTTCTTTTTTCCTGAATTATTATTTTGCTTAGCTGGACCTTCGATACATATTTTGCGTTTATTGTTTATTGATGTTGCCGACTCAGCTTCCTCATTGCTTTCTTCCTTTTCCACATAGATTTTAGTCTCAGTATTTCAATATTGATACTTGATGTGTTTTCCTCTGCTACTTTGAGCTCAACCTTTCCTGCAATATCATTTACAACTGGACATCCTAGTTCTTCATCATCAAATCTTTTAGCCATTATATCGGCTTCAATTTCAGCAGAAAGTAAGTGTTCTATTTCTATATTATTCACATCACTGACTCTCTTCCACCAAAGTTACATAACATCAAATTGCTCAAGAATCACTACACATAACAAGATATTATTTCGGAGTTGTATATGAATAAAAACTAATTCGTACAAAACATCCTTTTCCAGAAAAGATTTGTCCCATAAATGTATTGGCAATTGATGACATGAGAACACTAGAGATACACGTTGGTTAATTCTTCAAAAGAATAGATTAACATGCCATTAATTAAATATTAAAAATACGTACAATTTAATCTAAACGATTCAAATCAGGTAAAGCTGTGCAATTTTTTCTTTATAAACGCTTTTCAAAAAAAAGTACTGTTAATATTACTAACTAAACAATTAAACTAAAAAGAGAAAGTAAAAATCAAACATGGAGGGAAGTCGATGGAAAATAGATTTTCCTTAAAAAGATCAAAAACTGAACTCTTGCTGAACAAGGAAAAAGTAAGCGAAATTGATGGCCATTTTTAGTCAATCGTTCATATTTATAAATATGTCTTTTTTCTATATTATCTAGAAGAAAATTAAACTAATTATTACATATAATTGATAAATACATACCGACGGCATTGTGCCTGACTAGTACCGTAGAGACTTTTATGACTGGACTGAGAAGTGACTGGCTATAGAACTTGAGAACAAACTTCTCATCCTGCTTTTGCAGCAGAATGATAGCGTCGTCCAATAGAAGTACATGGATATCCAGTGCCTTCTGTCGATTTGCTATCCTCCAGTTCAGAGAACCTTCGTGCACTAGTTTGTGCTTCGTTAGGTCAAGGTTCTGTAAATCAAAATAATATACTTAACAAAAATAAAAAGTGAAATAATTATATATGACATGCATGAAACATAAATTAAAATCGCGTGAAAACACTACTAGTGAAAGCATTCAAATTGTTCGCAATCAATTTTGTAAGAGAAAACAGCAAGTATGGTGAATAATATTTTATAAGGATTTTTCGAGTCAATAAAATTACTCCTTGAAATTAATATCAATTTAAAAGAATCGTTACACAATTAAATGAACAAAAATATTCTTATATATATATATTAAAGACAAATGAGTGCATCAACTAAATTTGCTCTGTGCAAATCTATGCTATCACACTGTTTGACAAAAAGCATCCTGATATATTCAATATTAATAATAATAAAATAACCTTGAACTCATTAGCGATTGGATGATCGACTTTATCAAAAGGTGACTTATCTAGCCTTCGCTGAATCTCAGCAAGTCTTTGCTGATCTTCCGCTTCTCTAACAGCTGCATCTACGTGGTTTAATATTTCTTTACTACGTTCTAACGCCCTCTTCACCCGTGTTTCCTCCTCAGTATCTGGTTCAGTATACTTTGCTAAGTTTTCGAACAGCAAAGGGTACTTGGTCAACCTGGGGGGAAAAAAATCACAGTTAATATAAATTATAGTTTTGATAATATGGTAATAATGTAATATGTTGTAAAAACTATACTTGATTTCAGCAAGGTATAATGAAATTAAGTAAAAAAAAAAAAAAAATCAAATTAAGTGTTCTAGTTATAAATATATCTGAACGGCAGCTTTTATATACGGCAAATTCAAGAATTCCTAGACTTGTTTTAGTTTGAGGGGCTAGAATTTCGATGTCAAAAATGCTTCTATAAGAAATTTCAATATGACAGCTAAAACTAAGAATACTTCAGGATCTAGGAATGATCAAAATCATTTGGAATCTCAAACTAGTTGAGAAGAAAAAATTAAACATCTCTCATAGAAATATAAAGCTGATAAACAGATATAGGTACACATATTTCATTATGTCGTCTAATTAGAATCTGACAATTAATAAATTAAATAAAAAGGCTGTAATCTTTTAAATTTATGTGATGGCGCTAAGTATATAACTTTGTTCTCATATCGACATAACTATGGCTCTTCTATTTTGTATAACTCAACCAAGGAACTGAACTTTAGCAGAGGGATAAGTATACAAATTATATTAATTAAACGCTTTAAGCAAACGTTAATTTCATCTACTTAAAGAAAGCAATCTAAAACATAATTTATCAGAGAAATTCATACAATTAAAAAGTTTATACCTTAACCAGCCGGTGGATATGATGTCTTTTAATTGTAACCTCCTACACACTGGATTCATTTCAGCGTCAATTAAAAAGTTGTTTAGTTTAGTATCTTTTTTCCGTCGTTCTTTTAAAGCTTCTAATGCAATCTGTTGTTTAGCGCAGAAAGTTGCAGCGGCCTTTTGGAAAGCTTCCCCTTCATTTCCATCAAACTGAAACAGTATAATCGATTATGTAAGTAGTTTATTTTTCTGAATACAAATAAATATTTGAAAATTATAATGATAATTTTATTCACAAAATTCAACACTATATTTCGAACGGTGTATGTTACTGTATATGACTGGGACTAATTATCAGGTGAACACTTGTATCTGGGATATTATAACAGTTCTCAATCAAAAAGTTGCAAATCTCTAATTAAAGTTGACTCTTCGCAACTTATAATATAAGCGATGATGTTTAATTTATAATAAATTCATTACTTAAAAAAAAAAACAATATTTGCAAAAATCTAGGATCTATTCATTTAAACCTGTTCATGAAATTATCCAATTATACACCACATATGCGATTTTTTTTTGCAATACGGGACAGATTACTATCTCGGAAAATTAATCGTGTTTCCATTAGATAACAGCACACTTGTGCAATTATCAAGGAAACAATAAACACATTTAATCTATAAAAAATTATCTGTACTGCTAATCGAAAATTCTATGAGCATATTTCAGCTAATAAGGTTCATTCAAAAAATTATAAACAATTTGCAGATAATATGTAAGCTCTGTTAGAAACTTTATTATTTTTACTTTTTCTCACTCTATAATTTTTCTTGAAAGTTAGAATTATGAGTAACTCATTTTGTTCTGAAGCTTTCTTTTTATTAACTGTCTTTGAATTTATTCTCTGAAATCTTTTAAAAAATAAAACTCAGATCACAAGAGTTTCTCTCAGCCTAATTCGCAAGTGATAAAAATTCTTCTAGAAGCTTTTAACATTTTTAATTATAATAAAGATACATAGCTTGGTGAGCAATACAATATATTCAAATAGTTCTTTTGAAATCCGAGGACAAAAACGGCAAAAATGTCTAATATAGAGTTTTATAGCAGTCGGTCAGATTATTGAAAATGCGATAAGCGGTTTGAAAAATCATTCCATCTGATTGGGTGAATTCTTGAAAATATATTACTTCAAGAATTATCTGAACACTTACTATTTATAAGGAAAAATATTTTAAAGATAAAGCCATATTTAGAGCATTTAACTACTTTTTAAGGCTTTTCAAAGTCATATGATGAAATAACCATTTTAAGACTACACATAGTGAGTATATATTAAATAGAACGATTAACTTCATTTTCTCTTTTTGAATGCTTGCGCAATTATTTTTACGATTTTATACCCTTCTAAAGCCCAACGAGCAAATATCTGAATTTTTTGCTGCTCTCTCTATAACAGTGGTCGGCAATTATTTTTTGCTCCGGCTCAAATTTTACAGATCGAACAAACGGCTTTGATTGAACAAAGTGCTTGGGTAAAAATAAATTAATACCTAATAAAAAGCACAACATAATCAATGTTAGAAATACGCTAATCAATGTTAGGTAATACGCTAAGTGATGATGTTATTAAAGATTGCACCTACAGAAGGCGAGTGGTCGAAACAGATCATCCCCCCCCCCCCAAAGATTTCATTTATAGGCTTTATGATAAACAATAAAATATTCGTATTAAAAAAATAACAACAATAATGACCTCCTACTATATAAAGGCTTCATGTATGCATCAACTTATTAAAGATTAACCTTTATTAAGAATAAAAATAAGACCACAAGTATTTTTAACTGAAATAAATTAAACAATGTAAAGTTGTCTCCTATTGAGAGTTGGCTTTGATTCAAACACTACTCATGAGAGGTAATTGTGTCTTGAAAGTAGTAATAAAGCTCACGGGGTCTGTTAATAGATTGTTTCGTGACAACTATTTCTTTAAAACGCATTTGTTTCTTTGTAAACTTATTTTCTCCTCATAATATTGAAAGAAATTTTCATTTTACACTCTCATTCTGGAACTAAAATTTATAATTTTAACTAAGAACGAAGGATATTGAATAGATCGTCCGTCAATCATTCACTATGTCTGAACCCATTTTTTTTTTTTTTTTTTTTTTTTTAATACATATGTAGTGGATACTCACCATATCTAGAAGGAGCTGACCAACTTCACCTACAACAGGGTTTTCTTTTCTTTTCGCTTTCATACTATTATTAAATTGTGAATGGAATGTGAGCATCTCCTCCAAGTTGGAAAAAAGGAGCTGCATCTGTTCCTGTACAAGAATCTGTTGGTCCCTCATTGGCCTATAAAACACCTGTTCCAGAACTTTCAATCCTCGGACATGTGACCTCTCCGTGCAAAATAGTTCTGTAACAAATAAAAAATCAAGTTATTCTTAAGATAAGATAAGATAAATTAAGTGGGTAAAAAAAAAAAATAAAAAAGAAGATATCGAAAAAGAATGTTTAAATTTTAACACCAAAAAAGGTTGTTTTGTGTTTTGGACGAGGGATCGACAGTTTGAACAATACTCTACTTTTTATTGCCAACTTTTCGATCAACTTGTTCATCTTCATCAAGACTATATTCAGAAAAAGAGGATTGCTTCACATTTTACCAAGTATAATAAATAAAAAAATATAGACCTTTATACAGTTGAACCGGACTTGAAAGTGAATTATACCTTCAGATACAACTGACCCTTTTTACAACCCCAACCACTGAAGCGGTCTCCACCCGAAGACCTAAGTGTCTTAGAACTTAGATGATAACGGCCGCTGAAGCTTGAACGATTATTTTTATTTCATGTTTGGCTTTAAATTTTTTTGGTAATGTCTTACTACTAGCTGCTTATTTTAGCTTTATCTTAGTCCATGGAAATAATGTTAGACACAATGCAAGTTCGAACGATTTTCTTGTTAGGATTCAAACTGGGGCATAAAAGAGCGGAAACAATTTGCAACATCAACAAAGAATTATTGGCCCAGGAACTGCTAACGAACGTACGCAATTGTAGTGGTAGTAAAAGTAGTTTTGCAAAGGAGATGAGAGTCTTGAAGATAAGGAAAGTATGGCCGGTGATCAGAAGTTGACAAAGACCAATTAAGGGCAATCAAAGAAGCCACAGACCAAAAAAGTTCAAGGTCCTTGTTTGGTGGTCTGCAACGGGTTAATCCATTATACCTTTCCCGGCGAAACCATTATATCGAGTCAGCTTAGCTGTGCTGCTGCTACTCGTTCGTCAAAAAGTAGCCATGTATGAAAGGCACCAATATCTAATCTCTCTCTATTCTAACTCGGGCCATAGTATATGTACAACCGAAGCAGGCTGACTTTTCTGGGCAGTTATGACCGCCAGAGTAAGAACAGAATTTTTATGCTGACAGGTTTTTCACGAGGCTTTGTAGATCTACAGAAACCTAAAGAAACCGGTCCTAATAGCACCTGCAGATTCTGTAAGGAAGATAGAGAAGACTCCAATATATGTTCTCACGCCTTATTTTTATCATTCAAAGAACTTTAGAAGTCTGGAATTGTGGAAGTAATATCGTTCTTAGAACCTTCCTAAATCTTAGAGATTTTGTTTTGGAACGGTTTGGTGCTGTAGGCCGAGAGTTCTTACCTGGCCCCAATAAGAGGGCACAAGAAATCAACAGGTTATAGTGCGTGTATTCCCCTCAATTTAAAAAATAAAATAAAAAATCTGGAAAGAATTTTTGAATTGGTTTTACTTAAGCCAAAAAACTAATAAATTCGCTCGTATATGCGAATCTAAGAATCTAAGTCTAAAATATGAAATAAAATTATACAATTTCAAATAAACATTTTATATAAATAATAGGAAAAAAATTACCATTGATAATTTCCTGTCTCTTCTTTTCATGTGGGGAAAGATTTTTGTGTACCTCATCAGGAACGGATGTAGACCAGTCAGTGATCTCTGGTTCTACTTCCATATCGCTGTCCCATGGCTGTTGTTGTTGTTGCTGATGTTGACCAGTATGTGCTGAACTTACCGCTTCTAATGAATTACTGGGACTGTCAAGACTTCTAGAAAATCAGTAATTTTACATTATAGGTTATATATAAAATATTTAAAACGATTCAAATCCTATGATACTATATTTAACTCATAAGAGTGACTATGGGAAAAAAAAGAATGAATAATTAAGGAGAAGCCATTTTTGTTCCAATAACATGTTTTTTCCATCTTTGTTATTGATAACCCCAAAAGTCTTCCAGAGGTTAACCCAAGTAGGACATCAAACAATGTTCGTTTTACTCATTAAAGAATAATGCTTGCTATGAGATTGGAGCAGCGGTGATGATCAGTCAACGCCTTGGTCGCGTTGAAAACTATAGCTCCATACTTTTACCCCAGATGATTAAGCTCCCAAGAGAAAACACTCACCAAACATACACACCAAAAGCGAGAGCCTTTATTAGGTACTTGGCTATGCAACAGAACAAAAGAAAAAGCGATGAAGCATTAGTCCTATTTCTGAGTGAGTGAAACAGATGAAATATTAGTGCGTTAGGAAAAAAGGATCCTCGCCATTGAAACATTTTATTTGTATCAGAGAGAAAACAATTTTGTAAAAGAAAATGTGATGGTTACTGATTGAATTAAGGAGTTAGTGATTGTCCTCTAAAATGAAAGATCTAATAAAACAAGCAAAATGTTTATGGCTGGGGTCAAAGAC